>NW_022045999.1:9185-146339 GCF_001654015.2 Drosophila navojoa
AGATCTCCAAGATAGCAATATATATTATAATATGTGATATAGCAATCAGATTTCAACATTATTTTGCAAGATTTGGCTCGATATCTAGCTTGAGCAGGATATTTGGAATAGCACTATTCGATCTATAGATCTGATGAAGATCCATATCTATCTACAGATCTCCAAGATAGCAATATATATTATAATATGTGATATAGCAATCAGATTTCAACATCATAAAAGATAATAAATTAAGATAATAATAGATCTGTATATAACATTTTCATAGAATTTTTTTTTTTTTTATAAAATATTTTTGTTTTATTTATTTTGTATTTAAACTAGGTATGCAATAAGGAATAAATTTGTGTATATAATCGATGCGTGTGTTTAGTTTAGTTTAATTAACGGCTAATGGTTAAATGCTAGGCTGAATGCGATTAACGCAATGGGTTTAACTAACAACTAATCAGTGCTAAATACAACTTAGTTATATTGTAAAGCGGGCATGCCCAATAGCTGTCTTTATATATGTGTGTATATATATGTATATATACATATATATATATATATATGGTTCTGTATATATGTATCGTATCGTATGGTCGAGAATGTCTTCGAGATGATATCAATATGAAAGCAACAATTGAAAAAATAATCTATATAATATATATATAATGTGTGTGTGTGTGTCTGTGTGTGTGTGTGTTGGTATATAAAATATTAGTTACTAATAGTTCATAATCTGCGCCAAAAACACATAAAATTCCAAATCAAAAATCACATTGAACAAAAGCAATATTCGAATTGAATTTAGAACAAATTCAAATTTTGGTTTGCCATAAAACTAAGCTTAAAAAAAAAATCATTCGAAAGATTTTCGTATAATGCTAATTAATTAAAAACAATTACAAGGATCACAATCAAAGTGTTTCAATTACAATCAAATGAAATTCTCAATTGAATGAATATTGTTAAAATTACAAAATTAATCAAGTATATATATTTTATGGTAAAGCTAAACGAAAGCAAACGAATCTCTTGAATACATTTAGAATGTGTTGAATGATTGATTAATAGATTGATAATTACATTGAATGATTACGAATGAATGAAGCGAAACTATTCGAATGATTTGTATGGAGGGCAGACAAGCACGTCTTTCGAATGATACACAATTACAATTTATATAGTTATACCTATATATAATATATATATATAATGTACGCGTTAGGCCATCTAATACTCTCAAGTGCTTCTATGCTATGGCTGTTTACTAAAATTGAACTGAGATGCGTGTTAAATTCGAAGTTGGGCTGAAGAAAAAAAAAAGCATTCGACTCACTTTTAACATTTGAGAATTTTGGCACAGCTTAACACTTAATGCTTAATTATTGCTATATATATTCATACATATATATATATATATATATATATATATATATATATATATATATATATATATTTATATATATATATATATATATATATATATATATATATATATATATATATATATATGTTATGTAATACTAACTAATACTAATAGGTCTGTCTTGGATACATTTCTAGTGTGGCAATACAGTTTTGGAATAGTGAAATTGTTAAATAGCGTATGGCCTTACAGATACAATGGATTTGTATGCGTATTTCACTTAAACTCTATGAATGGAAGAACAGTTTCGCCTTATTAAATGAGAACAAAAAAAAAAATATATATATATATATAGAAAGGAAATTGCTGTTGTTTTTGTTTTTTAGGGTTCGAGCAGCTCGAACGCAAAAAACAAAACATTTTTTTTTTAAACATTACACAATATTCAAAATTAAAACAAAAACGAAAAAAAAAAATTGCACACACATTGAGATTGTTGTTTGCTTTTTAGTTTTTAAAGGACATGGAAGCGAGAGTACTTTTGTTGTTGTTGCAGTTTGTAGTTGTTGTTGTAGTTGTAGTTGTTGGCAGTTAGATTCAATCCGTAACGCCCAGATGCACCAACTGCTGCATGGTGCGCTGCAAATAGGTGGGATCTGGAAACATATTAAACTGCGTCTTGTGATCCACACTATTCCAAATGACCACATCCTCACGCCCCGTGGTCACAGAGCGCCCGATCGAGAACAGCAGACGGCGATCGAACGCGATCTTGAGAAAGCGCAACACTTTCCGTCCCAGCGGACAGTCGGGCAGATAGCAAACGCGCGGAAATCCAACGGCAAAGAAAGCACGTCCCGGATGCGGATGCTCAGCCGTTTGCAGGCCCGAAGCAATGCTGCAACAAAAGAGCAACAGTTATAGCCATGGTAACTGGGGAAGTAGTTAAGCCAACTCACTCGTAGACAATCTGTATGGTGTTCTGGCCCTCGTGGCCGGGCAAACTTTTGCTAATGATGCTCCAGGACATGCTGCCAATGGGCTGATTGCCCACCTTTTCGCCGTAGACAATGCCGCACACGGGACACTCGATGAACAGGTTCTGCTGCGAGAGAGAGATAGAAGAGAGTAGGAGAGAGAGAGAGTGAGAGATTATAGTCAACGGCATTAATTAGAGCGAGTTAGCACGAGTATTTCTATAGAATCAATATGGAATATATATGATTTGTTACGGGCTGATACCGGACGGGACTTCCACTCTAATCCCTCTTGTAGATCACCTGTCGAGACCTACTCAGTAAAGGCCAATTGGAAGTCTACGTCTATGCCTTTCACGTACATCTGAATTAGAGCTCTTTCTTCTTCTTGCTTTCTCAACTCGGCAAAAGAATCATCGAGAATCGATCACAACATTTAGCTACTCTAGCCTTACCTTATTGAGCTCATTCTGCTGCGCTATAATCATGCCATTGAGGCACTGCAGATGCATCAAATGCTGGCAGCGACTCAGCGATATGGCAGGATTTTGTGCCGAATGCACCAGCTCCTCCATGCACATGGGACAGGGCTGGGCGTTTGGCCACAGCGGCGGCTCGACAACCTTGACAAAGCGCGATATCATATCGCTGGCTGGGTCCACGCCCACAATCGAACCAGCGATTGATTGCTGCTGTTGTTGTTGTTGCTGCTGCTGTTGCTGCTGCTGCTGTTGTTGTTGCTGTTGCTGCTGCTGCTGTTGCTGCTGCTGCTGATGATGATGATGTGGCATGGGCAATGGCGGCGGCACCGGCGCCCGCTCCCCCAACGAGGAAGGCGGCAACGACGGCACAAACACCTCATCGCTGCCCAGCGAACAGTCGAGCAGATCGTTCACAGATATGGCAAAGTTGCGGCTCCGCAGGCTCTCCTTGCTCTCGTGACTGAGATACGTGGAGACGGTGTCAACGCTCGGCCTGCGCCGATGCGATTTGACGCTATTCGTATCGGTGTCCGAGACACGCGTGCGCGAACGCGATCGATGCGAACCCAGGCGGCTGCTGCGCTGCGACTGCAGCGAGCCCTCGGAGCATCGGCTATGATGGCTATTCATCGAGGAGGTCAGCATGCTCTTGCTGCTGTGCGAGAAGTGTGCCTGATGCTGCATCAAATGCAGCGTCGAGCCAGCGACATTCGAGTTGCAGCTGCCGACTGCTGTCGCCAGATGATTGCTGCCGCCGTTGCTGCTGCTGTTGCTGTTGCTATTGCTGCTGCTGTGCTTGGTGCTGCTACCGAAGATGTTCAGGTTGTTGAGAATCTGGCGCAGATTTGTGGTGGATATTTCGCTATGTTTCTTGTGCGGCTTGCGTGGTTGCTGCTGATGCTGTGTGTGTTGATGCTGCTGGTGTTGTTGGTGTTGATGTTGCTGATGCTGATGTTGCTGATGCTGATGCTGGTGTTGCTGCTGATGGTGATGATGTCCATGCGTGGGCAGTGGATGCTGCTGCCGATGCATAGGCGGCAGCATGGCGCCCATTTTGGGCAGCGTATTATTGTTTCTCTGCTGCTGTTGCTGCTGCTGCTGTTGTTGCTGCTGCTGCTGTTGTTGTTGCTGCTGCTGCACATAGTCATGGCCATTGTTGTTCGCCTTCAGCTGCTGCGCCTGCTGTGGCGTCAGCTTGACCAGCGGATAAGGCGCCTGCTGTGTGCGCCGTATGCTGCGCAAGGGACCGCTCGGCTGCCGCATTTGCGTCAAGTTGCAAAAATTGATGGTGTATGGCAGGCTGATGTTCGTGTTGCACAGATCCAAGGTTTGCTCGCCCTGCAAGTAAGCATTTTTATTATTATTAAATATCAGATGAATCTATATATATTTGATGGTCAAGAACTTACGCGCGCCCACGCATCCTCAATGATGCACTGCACATGCATGTTGTATGGCCGCCAATCACAATTGTTGTCCGCGCTGCCGCCGCCGGACCACTCCCACTTGGTGCCCTTGCCCGCCGGGCTGCTGGGCGCATAGAGCATGCGCCGCACGCCAATTGTTAATAGACCGCCAGCCTCTGATTCGGTATCCGACTCTTGGGTCATGGTCCGCACGTTCACATAGTATTGCTCCAGGCTGGGATCGGCGTCGCTTAGCATAACACGCGTCAGTTTCTTGGCATGCGCACGCTCCAAGTGCTGTGACACAGCCGGCGAATAGGGTAGCCATTTGCCACCGCGCGACTCAAATTCCCAGACGCAAACGGCATGTGTGTGATTGATGGCTCCGCCACCAACGCCGCCTGCAGCAGCTCCACATCCACCACCAGCCCCATTGCTGGCCATTTTGTGTAACTTTCTGCACTCACTTCATTTTGTAACTATTATTGTCTATTTTCATTTTTATTGATAACATCAATAATATTTGCGTTGATTTTCTTGATTTCCCTTTTATGCTCGTTCCCAATTTTCTGTTTATGCATTCAAATTCGGTTGCGATCGTTGCTGACACTGCGACACTGCGACGAAGATGGAACACAAAATAAACAAAGAAATTAAAAATGGTGGCCCTGCATGGGCAGGGGTGGAGTGCACCGCAGCACCATGTCAATCAGTACCTTTTGCGGCTTGATATTTTCTATTTAAATGTATCACTTGCACCACACTTTAACTAAAACGCAATTCTAACTGATCTTTACTTAATTTATATGCTAATTTTAACATTTGGGCGCAAGCGCAAATGGTAATGCAACAGGTAGAATAAATTATAATTTGTGCAGTGTGCACGTATTTTCTACGGTAGTGCATGACATTTCGAAAGATTTAGTATTTTCTTTCAATTAATACACTATCGAAACACTGTGTCATGCAACTCTGCATGCGCCATCTGGTGGCTTTTAAATGAAAACTACGTGTACATGCAACCCTGGCGCTAGCAAACGTCAACTTTGACAAGAAAGCAACTTCCGCCGCTCTCGCAATTCCTTTACCTTTCTGACGGGCAGACGTAAAGCTGGTCTTTTAAACGACCCGCAAAATAATCTGCTTTTTTTGTTAGCATCGTTAAATAAAACTGCGTGAAAATGGTTGTTAAGAAGGTAAACAATACTACCCAACCAAATGATATCAACATTTCCACTGGCAAATGTTGCGCGACGTGAATTATCTCAGTTATTATTTTTTTACAATTTTTTATTTGTGTTTTGTTTTGTGTTATTGTGCCATACAAAATATACATAATATGCATATGTGATACGCATAGTACTGCTGCTTTCGTGTTTGTGTGTGTGTGTGCCTGTGCTTCCTATTAAACCTGAATCAATTTCACGTTTCAGCCCAGGCCAAAGAAGAAGCCAGTGACCAAGAAGGTGGCCCCAGCTCCATTGGCTGTGAAGAAGCCCGTGGTCAAGAAAGTTGTTAACCAGCTCTTCGAGAAACGTCCCAAGAACTTTGGCATTGGTAAGCGATTGCCATTGCAAACAAATCATATACAAAGGGTTCCTTATTCATGGTTTAATTTTGAAATTTGCAGGCCAAAATGTTCAGCCCAAGCGCGATTTGTCGCGTTTCGTGCGTTGGCCCAAATACATTCGCGTCCAGCGCCAGAAGGCTGTGCTGCAGAAGCGTCTGAAGGTGCCACCACCAATCAACCAGTTCAGCCAAACCCTGGACAAGACCACAGCCGTGAAGCTATTCAAGCTGCTGGAGAAGTATCGTCCCGAGTCGCCGCTGGCCAAGAAGCAGCGCTTGAAGAAACTGGCTGAAGCCAAGGCCAAGGGCAAGGAAGTTGAGCCCAAGAAGAAGCCCAGCTATGTCTCGGCCGGCACCAACACTGTCACCAAGCTCATTGAGCAGAAGAAGGCTCAGCTGGTTGTCATCGCTCACGATGTCGATCCCCTAGAGGTAAGCTCCATCTCCCTGTCTCTCTCACTCTAACTGAATGGTGATCATGCTATGATGTTAACATGAATTTCTTCAACTGAAACGTGTTATTTATGAATATAAAAACACGTTGTTTGTGGTAAATTGACAGCTGAGTTTGAGAGTATAAACACACCCCCGCATTTGAGCACGTGTTATTTGATGAGATTGACTAATTGTTTGTTTTTCTCTTTTTAGCTGGTGCTCTTCCTGCCCGCCCTCTGCCGCAAAATGGGCGTGCCCTACTGCATTGTCAAGGGCAAGGCACGTCTGGGCCGTCTGGTGCGCCGCAAGACCTGCACCGCTGTGGCTCTGACCACCGTCGAGAATAACGATAAGGCCAACTTTGGCAAGCTGTTGGAGGCTGTTAAGACCAACTTCAATGAGCGCCACGAGGAGATCCGTCGCCACTGGGGCGGTGGTGTTCTGGGCTCCAAGAGTTTGGCACGCATCGCCAAGCTGGAGCGTGTCAAGGCTCGTGAGCTGGCCCAGAAGCAGGGTTAAGTTAGAGATGCGCCGCAGATGCAGCAACTATTTTGTATGCCTAAATAGCATATGGACGTCGATTCAAGTAGAGAGTTGATCCCAAATCCATACGAAAAACAACAACAAATAAACATTTAAGTGTACAATTTTTAACTATTTTTTTTACTCTCTCAATATGTGTATAAAACTGTGCTAGTGCCGCTTGAACGGGCCAAGTCTAAATGCTTGGCGTTCAATAAATTTATAAGCTCAATTAGAGAATTTCAATTTTATTTGCCAAAAACATAAGTTGGCTCTGAATTTTTTGCGAGTGCTGCAAAATGTTGGCCATTGCAATTAGCAGTGCCTTTTTGAGTTTAAGCGGCTGTTGACAACGGTCGAGAACCTGTGCTAGAAGCCGGCTTGTGCTAAATTGTAGATGTCTGTTTGCTTGACAACATTAACAAGCCCAACGAATTTGTAGAACGACCTGGCGCAATTTACATACATACATATACTACTTATGCTTAGGATTGATGAAATAAACAAAAACATCGCTAAAATTAAACTTTTGCATACTTCATTTTTTTGCCGGCAAACAAAACCATTTCTGCCATTGACAGTGCCTTTTTGAGTCTAGCAGCTGTTAATGTTAAGAAAGCGCCAAAATTCAAAAGGTAAAAAGTATATAAGTATATTTTGTTAAAAATAATCAAGTAAAAGTGAAATCAGTTTAGTGGGTAATATCATATTTTGGAACGTTCCGTTTTGATGGCTCGCAGCTTGATGCTCTGAATTGCCTCGTTCAAGATGCTGAGGACCATGTCTACCTTTTCCAGTGTCGCATTCTCGCCCATCAGACCAATGCGAAAGACATGCTCCACTGTGGGACCCAAGCCGCCGCTGATTTCCAGATTGTATCTGCCGTGGGAGAAGATCATATTCACATTATAATTGTCTAAATTGAGATTTTGGTGTTCACCCACTTGCGCATAGCGTAGTCCGCCACCTTCCGCCAGTCGATGCCGAAGGGCACTTTCACAGCATTGACCGTGGGCAGGCGATCCGGCTCGTGCTGCACAAACATCTCCAGGCCCAGTTCCTCGATGCCCAGCTGCAGTCGCTGCGAGCACTCCAAGTGCCGTTGCACCACGTTCTTCAGGCCCATGGCGCAGAAGTGAGCCAGCGCCTCGCGCAGGCCGTAGAGCAGGGTCGAGGAGATGGTGTGGTGGTAGATGCGAGGCGTGCCATAGCAGCCCCAGTACTGGCCAATGAGCAGCACATCGAAGTAGTAGACCTTTGGCTTGGTCTTCCGCTGCTTGATGTGGGTCAGGGCGCGTTTGCTGAACGAAATGGGCGTCAGGCCAGCTGGACCGCCCAGCGTCTTCTGTGAGCCCGTGTAGGCCACATCCACCTTCCACTCGTCCATGAGGAAGTGGGTGCCACCCAGCGAGGCAACCACGTCCACGACCAGATAGCAATCGTATTGCCGGCACAGATCGCCGATTTCGCTGATGTGGCGCTGCAGGATGCCTGTCGAGGAATCGCCCTGTGCCACAAAGAAGACACGCGGCTTGTGTGTATCGAAGGCAAACCGAATCTCCTCCAGCGTCAGCGCACGCCCAAAGCTCGCCTCCACAAAGCGCACATCGGCGCCATACCGACGCGCTATGTCGCCCGCCCTGTGGCCCCACATGCCCGAGATGCCCAACAGCACTACGTCGTTCTCCTCGATCAAGTTGCACAGAGCCGCCTCCATGCCACTGTGGCCCGCTCCACTGATGCACATTGTGGCGTCGTTCAGTGTCTGGAATATGTATTTAATGCCCTCCTTCACTTCGTCCATGATCTGTGCGGAGGAACGGAAGAAAATTGCTTGAGAATCGCTATTCCGATTGAGAATCTAGGCTAATGGGAACGTAAGTACTCTAATTGGAAATACAGTTAAATATATCATTTGAATGTGAAAGTAATATACCCCACTTTTGAATGCGTACAGAGTATCAAAAGATTTGCGATGAAATTGCCATGATAAGCTTAAATACACTGTTTGGCTGCTAACTGAATATTCAAAATGTGAACTTCTCCCATATCAGCAAAACCGAACTGAGCATTAACATTAACATACGCTGTTAAAGTACAAGCACTGACCAAACAACAGTGGTGGTACAAGACAGCTAACAGCTAATTTGAAATGTGACAGGTGTAATGGTATTTCATGGAAAGTGGTCTGTTAACTTGGCAGTGTGACGCCACATATTCGGAAACAGATGCACGCGTGCTGATCTCTGTTTGAAAATGAAGCAACTTTGACTCTGTTATCTGTTTAAATGCCAGTAAACAAAACAAAATCGGAAATTGCGCTCAATAAATACCTATTTTTAGATTATAAAAAGGCGCACTATAAGCTATTTTTTATTATTTACGGTAAACATTGCTTATCACAAAAGCTTAGTTACCTTCCCTGTTTATGATTCTTTCTTACCAAAGACAGTTTATGATTTTTTCTTACAAAAGTATTATAACATTGCTTGCAATGTGCTAGCGGATTTGAATTTCGGCGCGCACTAAAGCAGTAAGGATAAACCTCAGCTAGAATTTCCGTAATTAGAAAGTCCCAATGATCAGTGAACAGTGAGCGCTATTAGTAGTAAAGTTGGGTAAACGAACCTGTAGACACTCTGGATGCATATGACCCAATACGGGGTTGCTCATGGCCTCAAGGACGCGTTGTGAGCAATTGGATGGACCCGGGCCCATCAAAGTTTTGCTGGGAACGAAAAGCGATCGCTTGAGGACAAGTGGCGGCGGCACCTCCATTTCACTAAATATTTTAATATATGACTAGGTAGTGTTATATATTTATTTTGAAACTTTTCCACTATTCGTTGTGGTATTTATGTAACTCGAAATTTGGCGTCTTATCACGGTAAATGAAAATCTGACTATAGAATTATATTGCTCTGCTAGTTTTTCTTGATAGTTGCTTTACGTTAAAATCTAAAGATCTAACTGAAACGCTTTGAGTGCAACTCGGCTGGTTTTATAGCGGCGCAACGTTGCTTATCTATTCAAATAGCGCTAATGAACGCACTTGAAGTGGGGGGAAAACAAAAACAAGATGAGCACATTCTCATTTTCTCTTATCAAGATTGCTCTCGGAATCTTCTTTGAATATACAGGAATATACATATATGTACATTATACGCAATATATGTATATCAGCAATGGCCATCCAAAGGTTATTGTGAAATACAATAAGGTTGAGCTGCTGGTGTCTGCATGAACCGATACAGTGAACACTAGCAGAGTCTCAGACTCGGATTCACCTGTTTTTATAAACTACATAATATAACACACACATATGCATATGAGCACACACACATATATGCTTATATTTGATAACAACCTGTAACTGCATGTTAATTATAGCCGGAAATATGTTTAGATGTCAATTTTTGAGATTATTGCATTTGAAAACACTTCCCATACACTTTCACATTTATTTAATTGGCATTTAACAGTTTAGCAAATTTGTGCAAATATATTTTCATTTGAATTTTACAGTGCTGAAAAACGTCGAACAATTATCGCGCCAATTTATGCTCTTGCCACACAGCAGTAATCCATTCGAGCTGCCAGATCTTAGAATTTATCTTGTAACAAGCTGGCAAGCTTTACAACACGTGCCAGCCGTAAACAAAATGAGTTTCGTATAGTTTCGTTTTAGCCTGTTGAATGAGTTAAATACAAATATGTCTCGTATTATTGTCAAACAGCTGCCCAAGCAGGTAAGTGGATAACTATAAATTGTGCGCGCTTAAAGTTAAACCATGAAATTGACTGTCTGCCCACAGATAAGTGAGGATAAGCTACGCAGTATATTCGGCACCAAAGGAACAATCACAGATCTGCAGCTAAAATACACGCCCGATGGAAAATTTCGGCAATTCTGTTTTGTGGGCTACAGCAGCGAGGCTGAGGCGCAGGCGGCCATCAAACATTTCAACAACACCTGCATACAGACGAGCCGCGTTCGTGTGGAGCCCTGTGCTGCGCTTGGCAGCGAGGAGAAGCCCCAATCGTGGAGCAAATATGCCAAGGATAGCAAAAAGAATCTGGAGAAGTTAAAGGCAGCACAGCCAGTGACGAAGAAAGTCAACGAGAAGAAAGAGAAGACAAACAAAGTTGATGAAATTCTGGGCAAGCACAAAGATGATCCGGCCTTCCAGGAGTTTTTGCAGGCTCACGATAAGACGCGTGCGCTGTGGGCCAACGATGCGGGCATTGTTGCGGCTCAGCCCGACAAGGAGACTGAGGACGCCCAGCCAGACAATAATGAAAAAGTGAAGGAGACATCAGATGATGATGACGAGGAAGAGCAAGAGGAGGAGGAGGAAGAAAGCCAGCCAGTTAAGCTCGCTGAGAAGCCCATTAGTGACATGGAGTACATGAAATCTCTGATGGCAGGCAAAGCCGAAGCGGAAGCCAAATCAAGCACAGAGTCAAAGAGTAAAACGAAAGGAAAAGCCAAATCGGATAAATCCGATCTGCAGTTGTTCACCATCAAGATTCACAATGTTCCATATAAGGCCAAGCGTTCAGATATAATCAAGTTCTTCAAGCCCCTGAAACCCTACTCAGTGCGTCTGCCCAGTAAAGTGCATGGTTTTTGTTACGTGGGCTTCAAGACGGAGCACGACATGGCCAGGGGCATGACGAAGAACAAAAGCTTTATATTGGGCAAGCAGGTGTTCTTTTCCGATTTCACCGACAAGAATCAGGTGACCAAGGCGAAGAAGTCGGGTGAAACTCTGGACGCCAACAGCAATCCTATAACCAATGCCAACGCCAAGTGGCAACAGCAGCAGGACAGCCTGAACCGTGAGGAGAACATATCCGAGTCGGGTCGTATATTCTTTCGCAATTTGGCCTACACCACCACCGAGGAGGATCTGCAGAAGCTATTCGAGCCATTCGGACCCCTGGTCGAAGTCAATCTGCCTGTGGACAAGGTGACGCGTCAGATCAAGGGCTTTGGCACGGTTACCTTCATGATGCCCGAGCATGCGTTGAAGGCGTTCAACGAGCTCGATGGCACCGACTTTCATGGTCGCCTGCTTCACCTGCTGCCCGGCAAGGAGCTGGACAAGGCCCAGGAGACGGTTGAAGACAACGATCCGAATCTTTCATTCAAGCAAAAGAAAGCGCTTAAGCTGAAGCAGAACGCACAGAAGCCCATCGGCTGGAATACACTGTTCCTCGGTGCCAACGCCGTGGCCGAGATCCTGGCCAAGCAGTTCAAGATGAGCAAGGAGCGCATCCTGGACACCAGCGAGGGCGGCAGCAGCGCAGCCGTGCGACTGGCACTCGGCGAAACCCAAATCGTTATCGAAATGAAAAAGTTTCTCGAGGAGGAGGGCGTACGGCTCAGCGCCTTCGATGAGCCCACGCAGAAACGCTCCAAGACTGTGATACTGGCCAAGAATTTGCCGGCGGCCACCGAGGTGGCTGATCTGGCGCCCATCTTTAGTAAATTTGGTCCCGTCGGACGCATTGTGCTGCCACCCAGCGGCGTCACCGCACTCATCGAGTTCTGCGATCCCTCGGAGGCGCGACAGGCATTCAAAAAGTTGGCCTACAGCAAATTCAAGAATGTGCCGCTCTATCTGGAATGGGCGCCGGAGGACACGTTCACCAAGACACTGAACGGCGAGGCTATCATACCCAAAACGGAGCCCAAGCCCGAATCGGAGCCGAAGTCGAAGACGGAACAGGAGTTGGAGGCGGAGCAGAAACCAAAACCCGATCCCGATCCCGTGGCGGAGGATGCCGATGATGAACCCGAGCCAGATACTACCATATTTTTGCGTAATCTTAACTTCAAGACTGTGGCACCAACGATACGGGAGCACTTTCAGCACCTGGGCACTATACACACCATCGAGATAGCCAAGCGCAAGGATCCACAGAATCCCAGACAGCTCAACTCCCTGGGCTATGGCTTCATCCAGTTCAAGCGGGCAGCCGTTGCGGCACAGGCCCTAAAGGACATGCAGCTGACCAAGATCGACGGCAATCTGGTGGAGCTAAAGCGCAGCGATCGCGTTCTCAAGTAAGTCATCCCAGAAATAAGCTAAAGCTGAAGTCGTTAACCAAATGCCATTTCCAATAGAACCCAAGACGATGGAGCACGCCGTCGCCAGGTGGCACAGAAGAAGCAGACTGGCACCAAGATTCTAGTGCGGAATATACCCTTCCAGGCGCACCATCACGAGGTGCGCGACATCTTCAAGTGAGTGACGCAATGAGTAGCCCGTCAAATGAACCATAAATTAATGTTTCCTAATCTTAACCTGTGCAGAGCCTTTGGCGAGCTGACCTCGCTGCGACTACCCAAGAAGCTGACGCCCGGCGAGGATTCGCATCGTGGCTTCTGCTTTGTCGACTACACCACCAAGGCGGATGCGAAGCGGGCCTTCGATGCACTCAGCGCTAGCACCCATTTGTACGGACGCCGTCTGGTGCTGGAGTGGGCCAGCAACGAGGATCAGCAGGATGTGGAGGAGCTGCGCAAGCGTACTGCAACCAAATTCGATGGCAGCCAAGCGGCCGTCGAGGCCAAGCGCAGCCGCCGTGCCTTCTTCGATGTGGACAGCAACTTGCCGCAGCAGCCGGACGACAACGAAGACGAAGAATGAGAGAGTTACGCATAGAAGTCCTCTATAGATGTTATTGCAATAGATATGTCTAAAAGTGTATATAATATATAGAATTATATAGAACGACAATACAGATTTGATTGAACACTTTGAATTGCTCCAATAGGAGATCTAACATAATGCGGAAAATGGCTATAAAAAGCTGAATAACCCTTTGGGTATATTCGAATTGAAGATTACGAAGCGAGAATATGACAGCTGGGCATACATGACTAGGCAATACTCTATCGCAGACTAATAATTGCACGAGTTATAGTCCTCTTTCTGGAATAGATGATCCTACAATTAGACTATTGATCGACTCAAAAGCTGCAGGGTATATAAAAAGGAGGGTATCGAAAACCTTGGATGGTATTATTTTATTCCCAATGGTCATATCCTTCTCTCTTAAGAACCCTGAGAAAGTGTAGAAAATTCAGAGCTTTACACATAGAAGAGTTTTCAAAAATTCGAAAAACAACTCTAAAAACATTTCTAAATAGAATATATTTTATTTTACGTTTCTGTTTATATAAAAACCTAAGTAATTAATACAAAACAAGACGAAAAAAAAAAAACAGAATATTTTTAAGCATACACATACATATATAATCCTCATCAACATTATCATCATCATCATGATCATCATCATCATTTCCATCCATATAAATTTTACTTTTAATTTGAAATCTGCTTGCGTGTGTTTAGTAATATAGTACTAATTAGTAATGTATGTATATATAATATATAATATATATAGTATATATATATACTATATAAATGTGTGGGTGTGTGTGTGTGTGTGTAATATTGAAAATATTTGCCATTTGTTTATTTTCTTCTCTCAAATATCAATTTTAACCTTGCAATAAGCGGGGCACAGGGCAATCTATATATCATATATAAATATACATATATATGTGTGTTATCTTTTGTATATATATGTATAGGTAAAGCATATAGTTTATACTATAAATATATGTATGTATGTGAAACGATTAGACGAGCAAAAGCAGCAGCTAAAAGCCTTGATGGGGACAGGACACCAGCAACAGGATCAGTGTTGAACACTTGTCTACTGCATGTATACATTCTGTATCTATATATATATATATGTCTATGTGTGTGTGTGTGTGTTTTGGCTCCCGCTATTGAGCACTGCTTTCAGCTAACAAATCGCCTGCAGCACAAACAACCGCAATTCCTTTCTGCCAGCCATGCGCCTGTTATATACAATCATCAGCCAGGTTGTGTAGGTTGTGTGTGTTCGTGTTGTTGTTGTTGTTGGTTGTGTGTGAGCATTTGAAGCATATATAGCATATATAGAGTTATACATATGTAAATATTTGTTTGCTTGTGCTATCCATTCATTGTGTCTAATCCTTTTTGATGCGCGCCTGAAGGAAGCAGTAGAGTATGCCCGCCTGGGCCATCACATCAACAGTGCTCGCTGCCAAGGGATCCTTTTGTTTGACCTGCGTCTGGCCAGGACGAAGTAATGTGGGCCCAAATACCATGGCCAAATTGTGCAGCGACATTTTGTTATCCGCCTCCTTCTCGTGCACCCTGTGAAGCATTTGGAATACATTATAGTTGAACCTGAAGCATATCCATAGACTGTGCTCTCTCTCTCTCTCGCTCACCTGATTAGATGATCCAGTATCAGATTGATTGAGGCTTTGTTAGCCGGCGGCAGCTCCTCAAATATCTTGAGCAGCTCGTTGATGCGTGTGGCTTCGTTGTTTGTCAATTTGCTGTATGTTTCGAAGAAGCGTGGATAGAGCAGATCCGTGAACAGCGCCTCCGGCAGCTCACGCAAGAATGTCTTCAGTATGCCCGTCACCGAATGGATGTCCACCTCTCGCAGCAGCTGCTCCGCCTCGTATGCGTCTGCGCAAAGTGTGACACATGAATTGCTATGCATGCTAACGGACATTTCCAGCTGCTGACTTACCCGACTCGAACGCCTTCTTCAGCTTGGCCAGGTCGGAGGCAGAGCCACTGACGCGATAGCAGCCAACCTCCAGCATTCCACGTCGCTCCACTTCCCGAATGCAGGCACTGATTATGAACGGAATGTCGCGTTTCTCGCGCCTGCAACAGGAGAAATGCAAAATGAATGTGGGAAACATATAAAACTTTTTAAGCTGATCCATTTCTAGTTAAGATTTGTGGAAATGGGAAATCGAAATCTCGAAAACTCTTGCCCTACTAGCTTAAGCGTTAAATGTACGTTTTCCTAACTACATTTTCATCCTCTCTCTTCTTCTCTACGCCTATCAAACTCTCCTTTACCAGGCAGTGAAGCTTACTTTAATACTTGACTCATTTTGGCACCAAAGAGCGCGCCTGGCTTGGTGCTGCCGCGGCACTGCTCGCCGGGCACAAAACGGAAGGTGGCGGTCAGCTCCAGGGTTTCGCTCAGCTTCAGGTTGCGCGTCTGCGTCGTCTCCGTCAGCCAGCTGCGGCTCAACTGTGTCGCAGCAGAACCAAGAAGAAGAAGGAGGAGAAGAACAAGAGAAGGACATTCAATTATACCGTAAAATGGCAATGCGTTTGCTTAGCTCACCTTGAGTATGTATTTGGCACGAAGCAGCGGCCGCTCCTTGGCCTCGTAGAGCAGCACACGCACATTCTGGCTGCCCTCCAGTTCGAGCATGAAACTCTCGTTCCACATCGGCGTCTGACTGCGACAGATCATCTTGGTGGTTGCCTTGCGGAAGTAATGGCCATACGAGTCCACCTCGATGCATATGTACAGATCGGTTGGCTGCTCGAGGCCCTGCAGTCCCTGCACGCCCATATGCAGATCGCCGACAAGCAGACTCTCATCGTTCGTGTTGCGCATCAGATAGGAGCCCATTTCAGTCTTCATGCCCTTCTGCATGGCCACTATGAAGGCGGTCACCTCCAGCGAGTTGATCGTATTGGCTCCAGGCAGCGTGCACTTTTGCTAAAGTGTAGGAGGAGAGGGTTAATATGGGGTAAAGATTAAAGGCAACAAGTTACGAGTGATCTAGTGTAGATACTCTCTATGTATATATATCTCTCTCTTTCTTTCTCTCTCACCTGGAGCGACATTATCGAGTCTATCCACTGAGTGCGCTCAAAGTCGGAGCTGAGGAAGAAGGTCATTGTCTTATTGTTGGCCTTGTTGCCCAGCCGCAGCACCAAATTGGGCGTGGCCAGCACCAGCTGTGACTCCAGATCGGCCAGTTTGCGTCGATATTTGTCGCCGGTGCGCACGCCGTTCGCTTCGAGCGTCAGCTGATCGCGCACCGATCGCAAATTGCGCTTCACTTGCGATATGTTCGCGGGACTAGATTCCTTGAGGTCCGCACTGGTGTCGGACTCCTCGTGCACGATGACATCCTTGAGCGGTATATACCATTTGAGCTCGTAGTCGATGCGATCGCGGCCCAGCGCTTTGTACTTGGCGCACGCAATCACATCGTTGAAGAGGAACAAATGCCGCAGCTTGCGATGCCCGTCGACCAGCTCCACAATGAACGAATTGCGCACCATGCGACGCAGATTGCGATTCGATTCGGTGGGCAAACGCTGATTGACCACATTGAATTGATTGAGGAACATTTGTATGATCTTCTGGGCCTGTCGCAGCGGCTGATGGTCCGGATGATTTGGCGGCGTCTCGCGCAACAGATCATTGAAGACGAGCGCATTGATTTGCACTCGCGCCACCGGCTTGTGCAGCAGATCCTCCAGCGTCAGCGACTGTTCCGTCTGCAGATTCACCACAATTGTGGAGACAATTTTCTTGAATTGCGGATTATTGGCGCTGCACTTCTTCACCGTGTCGATCGCCTGGCCATAGTTGTGCAGGAATGCGCTATACAGATCGAACATGTCCGCCAGCCGCTTGAAGGGCTCCCCAATCAGCACATCGCCGCCCTCATGCGCCACAATTGTCTTCAGATCGCTCAGAAAGGCGGTGTGCACTTTGTACAGATCTTCGATATTAAAGAAAATCGTATTCTCCTCCTCCTGCTTGATCACAGGCTGTGATGTGCCCAGTGTGGCGTGTATAGCGCGCTTATACTGCGGGCAAAAGCGAGAAGGGATTAGCTATACATGATATATATGATCATATTATATCTATGGACTACTCACCTGTATCATCTTGTTCAGGCACTCCACATAGATCGTCTCGCTGTGTATGATGGAGCTCAGTATGGAGCGGATCTTGGCGCCACGCGCGTTGCCCGATAACTAGAGGAGTACAGAGGGAGAGCTATTAATACATACATCTCACGATTCCGTGCAGTCTACAACTGTGGGTGTGTCATCTACAAAATGATTGCATGAAGGGCTTTATCTATGCGTGTGCTTTAGCTATAACCCTTGCACCAGAAATTAGAAACAAGAAACTGTACACAAATATACATATCAATATATGAAGATGGAGTGGAACAAACGACAGAGAGAGAGAGAGAAAGAGAGAGAGAGAGAGAAGAAGATATGTACAGCTAATGACTTGAATCGGATGTATTTACATACATATATCATGTTCTGTTCTGGTTCGCTCTGTGGAAGAGTCTGGCTCAAGAAGTAGCGCGACTTTTGAATTCGTATACTCGATTTTAGACTTTTTTATGGTGTTGTATTGGGACTCATATCCCTTACTTATGCCTAGTGCTCTCATTCATTTTGAATTCTCGAAATTTTCATGTTTGACAGCTGTGCTCTGGCTCCTATTCCATTTTTGGCTAGGAGCGTAGAAAACTTTGCGACTTCTTCATAACTCTGAAGAGCTTATGATGGCGGATCTAGAAATTAACAAGATTCCAGATCGAGGTTTGAAAGTAAATCATCTCTGATGAAGATGGAGATTGGAAGCCCAATAAGTAGAAAACAACCAGATCAAAATTCGTGATACTTTTTGAACAGAACTCGTATATATACAGGTAGAGAGAGGGAGAGAGAGAGAGAGAGAGAGAGAGAGACGGAGAGAGGGCGAAGTATATATGTACATACAGCTAAAACATATCGATTTTGTTGGATATATATACATACATATACATTATAGCACATACACATACATATTATATACATATATTATGTTTTATACTTTATAATAAAGTTATATATGCATGACATAGACAGAGACAAGTAGAGAGAGAGAGAGAGAGAGCGATACGAATGCACTATGCAATGCAACAAAATATTGATACGATTTGGAACTATATAAAACATACATATTAATAGATGCCTAGACATGTTTTTCCAATATTATTAACAGACATATATAGATATAGATATATAGAGAAATTCACTATTAAAAATAAAAGAAATATTTACAAATGTTCAGCTAAAGATTCTGTTGCATAATGCCCATACATATCTATGTATATGGATGTCTATATATATATGTATATGGATGGGTGGGTGTGGGTATATGTATAGTATGTGTTGTGTATACGATTTTCATAACGGTAAATAGAACAGAAAACAAAAGGAATACAACGACAACAAGAACGAAAAGGAAAAACATTGAACAAGCGCATTCCAAAACAACAACAACAAAAAACGAAGCAAATATATTTATAGATCTATACATACATATATATATATATGATATATGGTATATATATATGCATAGAATCTATGTACAAAGGATTATATGTACACATATTTATATATATATATGATATACAGATGTCATATAAAAAATGCTAGGCTAAGCCTTGAATCAAGCGGATTTTTTTTCCGGTACTCACGAGTATCGCCGAAACTAAGTTCTGTTCACAAAAAAATCAAAAAAAAAATTTTAAAAATCAAAAATTAAAACAAAACAAAAAAAATCGTTTGAAGATCAAAAAGAAAGAAAGAAAAAGAAATCGAAAATTCGTGGTTAGTAAATATTTAAATATTAGTTATACGTTTACAATAGATATTATTATTATTAATATTATTGTTATTCATATTTGTATTATTGTTTTAGATAAACATAGTATTGTTGGCGCAAATCTCTTAAGCATTCTGCACAAAAAACAAAATTGGTAGGCTCTTGAGCAAATTAAAAATATAAGTTTTTTGCTCTTATAAATATGATGATCATAGATCTTATAGTGCCCTGAGATATGATTGAATTTATAGATCCATTAGAACATAATCTGGAAGATCAAATGTGTAGTATTTTTATGAGCTATAGGATCGCACATTTAATGAGATCTGTAAAAGTTCCTCCTCCACATAAATTGTAGGATCTATAGAGGCTATAGTCTGTAAAGTCTTAAACATCTACATGCCCTGGGATAAGATTTTCCCTTCTTTTATGAGATACATATACCACATTAATACAGTCAATACAGCCCATAAGATATTTGAGATCTGTAAAGTCTACAAAATCTAAGTCATATAAGAAAATGAAAATATCTGTCAGACCTATCAGATTTTTAAGAGCTATGATGCCCAACTGATGAGATGCATAAGATCTATAACTAATGGAATTTTCTTTATAACTCTTTTATGCACTTTTAAATTTAAATGAGTTCCTTCGTTTTCCCCAGCTCGTTTAACTGGGCGTGTTTGAATGACGGATTGATTGATGTTTGACTGATGAGCACCATGGAAAACGAATTTACCTGTGAGCGCGTGACTAGAAATAGAAAGTGAGAAACTTCTCTCAAATTCCCAAAAATCTCAAATTGACTTAGCATTTCGAAGGCTTTTGAATTACTTGAGGCTCAAATAACGAGCATAATGAATGAATGATTCACGTTTATTCGAAAACTTGCTTCTAAGAACTTCGGACCTCAACGCAAACGGACTGGTAATGCTCAACTAAAGCAAAGTCCCTGAGAAACGAAGAGGTTCGTTCTATTTCCATTCATTCGATTTGATTTTCCAAGGCGACTTGAAAAGCTCGAAACGAACCGATCGACGCAGCTGACGCATGCAATTTGGAAGCAATTAGTTGAAGTGAGCATGTGCCCGGCACAGGTGTGGACAGACTGGTCGAGATTCGATTATGGCTTAGTCATGTCAGCCGAAGTGCTTGCATCAGCGGCAATTGGATGGCAATTAGACAAAAGCAATTAGCCGTTAGCTGTGGATTTCCTAGTCATATATCTCTAAAGTAGACTCTATAATAGACCTAGTCTTAGTCAAGTAAGTGGGCCAGCTGGGGCAGCCAACGAACCTTGCGTAGAGCGCCCGGTGTCTGTGATGTGGATGTGCTGCTGTGCTGTTGCTCGTCATGCGAGATGGTTCGTAATATGGGCGGACCCTCGTATTCGCCATCGCTGTCCAGTGAACTGGAGCGCGTCTCGTTGCTCTGGCTGATGTTGGGGAGAGACAAAGTGCGTTAGGATGTGGCCAATCGATGCACTGCATTATCCCATTCAGCACTTACATAAAATAATCAATGTTCACATAGTTGGACGTACGGCCGGGAGATTCGGGATCCGTTACGCTCGTCTGACTGCTCAACTGGGCCATGGGCAAGGTGCTGCCTGGCGTGGACAGATCGTCGCGACTGGACGAGGAGCCGGTGCGGCCAGGCTTTATGAATACGTACTCCCCATCGGCATTGTCCAGCGGCACGGTGTCATAATAGGGCTCATTGTCCGTCTGCTGGGCCGCCTTGGCGCTGTCCGAGCTGAGCGAGGACACCGACTCATAGCTCTTGATCTGAGAAGAAGAAGAAGAAGGCATACTTGAATGAGCTGAGAAACAGTGGGAATTTAGTGTTGAGCCCTTACCGCCTCCGATATGCCTTGTGATGCGAGCGACTCCTTGGAGCCGACGCTGCGCTGCGCACTGGCCGGCATCTCCGCATCGCTGGCCTGCAGTGAGACGCGCGACTTCTTCTCCAGGCTGCTCGTCGAGCTGCTGTCCGCCGCCGCCAGCTTGGCCGTCTTGTTGAGGCTGCCCGTTGGCGAGGCGCCGACAGCACCCGCCGCCGCGCTCCGACCGGCCGGTGTGAGGGCACGTCCCGGCGTGGATGCAGTGCGTCCTAAGCTGCCACCATTGCTGTTGCTGTTGCTATTGCCATTGCTGTTGCCGTTGCTGTTGCTGTTGCTGTTGGCATCGCTGCGCTTTGATCCATGCTCGAGACTGTCCGTCTTGCCAACCATTTTGCGGCCCAGCTCCTCCATCAGCTCGGGCGTATTCGCCAGCTTGCCCAGCTCTGGCGTTGTCTTTCGATTCGCTGCATACTTCGACTCTAGATTCTCCGATGACTTCTGTCGCAAGATATCCGATGGCTTTATATTCCGCTCCAGCGAACTGGCCGGACTCTCGCCGGAACTGCTGCCCGGCAACGGCATTGCACTGCCCGCATAGGGCGTCTCACGCTTTGGCGACGACGACAACAGCTGCTGCTGCTGCTGCTGCTGCTGCTGGCTGGGAATGGTGGGCGGCTCGACGCGTCGTATGTTCTTTGGCGGCGGTCTGCAATGAGATGCGAGTGTGAGTGAGACGACGTTGTGGTTGGCCAACAGAACTATGCTCCAAACCTGAACCAACTCAGTAAACTACATGAATATATTCGATTAGTAAGACCCCAAGGTTTCCCTTCACTTATCGTTTGCCCTTCCTTTGACTTATCGTTTGTCTGACACTCGAATTATATTATGGAAACATTTATCACATTGTCAATGCATGGGTGGGGCATTTGCTACAGACCCATAGGCCTTTCCTACCTAATCTAGCAATTTAGCTTGGAGTCAGAGCTCTGTAAAATTTTAATGTAGAATCAATCAAAAATATTTCATCAAGTTAGGATATACGAAAGTAAATGGTATCTATAGATGTTTGTATGTTCCAATACACGAAAACAATCTAACGATTTAGTCAGATTAGATTTGACCAAGTTAAGATTTAGACTATGATATTTTTAGTCAAATTTCTTAAGCAAACAAATTTCCGACAAACAAGTTTAGCTAACCTAAAAGATAACAAGTCCTAAAACTCTATATACCAATAGACTTTGGGTAATTTTAGTCAAGAAAGACGAGCAAATCCGAAATTGAATTTCTTCAGAGTCTGATTTAGACTCTTAAGAAATGTTATCCTTGTGTTTATATATAGAGTCCCAAAATAAGCTACAAATTTGTCTCCACTAAATTTCCAATGTTTTCCCTATTGGTAATCCCCGACTCACCTGGGTGGCATTTTCTTTTTGGCATCCAGATGTGCGGCATACGATGAGGCGGACATGGCGGGCGATGTCATTGATGGCGATAAGGGCGGCGCCGTCGCCTCCGCTCCAGCGGCCTTGCTGCGCTCCGGATAACGTCCGAATGTGGATGGCGGCGTGGGCGCGTTATCATTGAGCCCCAACGCCGAGGCGGCATCATCGTGATCCTTGTCCTTGGCCTCCTTCACCTCGATGACGGTGACGAATTGCGATGTGCGCAACGGCTTCACTTTCTGCTCCACATGTATCCCGCTCGCCTCTGCCTGGCCAATCGTCTCCTGCTGCTTGCTGTTGTTGTTGTTGTTGCTGTTGCTGTTGCTGCTGTCGTTTGGCCTTTGTTGTTCGTTGGCTTTCTGAGTACCGCTGCCAATGGAGGCCGCCAGCTCGGTGATGCACTGCTGCAGCGCTCCATTGGCGTCCTTCTCATTGCCGCTGTCTTTTTTATCCTCGCGCTCGAAGCTGTGCTCCGTGAGACTGCGCTTGCCCGTCGGCGGGGCCGAGCTCAATCCGCCCCCGCCCTCATTCTGTGTGTGTGTGTATTTGTTGTCGGTGCTCAACGAGAGCCTGTCCTTGTCCTTGTCCTTGTTAGCCGATGACGCAGACGATGCCTCACGCAGATTCAAACTAGATTTCTGCAATACAAACAGAGAGAGAGAGAAAGAGAGATAGAGAGAGTGAGATAAGAGTGTGAATTAGTTTGAAGGTAGATGAATGCATTTGAAGGTCTATCTCCTGAGATTCTTAATAGCCCATTCAGACATAGAAATAGTTGGGATGAATACCCACAGAATATGTGAGCTGAGGCTAAACATATAAATTAGAAGTGGGATATACTCGTACATATATTATTTATTATACTTATGTCCATATATCGAACAAATTATGGACATAGGGATAGATAATATATTAATCTAAGCTTATAGCAGGGGCATTCATATACAACAGCATTCATAAAAATAAACTAGAATTTCAATTGAAATCTCTCTCAAATGAGTCCAAAGACAAACTAACCGAAACTAAGTACAGCATTTGAATAATATAATGCGCCCTATGAGTTCTAACGGCACTTTTAATGACAGTCCAGTGAGCACAGATGCGTTGGCCAGCTTAGTCAGCGAAAGAAGAATGAAAATGCCCACAACATGTGGCGTTGCGTAAATTAATTGACGTGAATGGCAAAGTGGGAGCTGAGTAAGGCGTAACAGTTAAAGTGTTGAATAGATTAAAATGAACAACGTAGGCCAAGTGGACTAGAACAGTAGACAAAGAACTAAGTTACTAACCGAAATGGAATAAGCATATACAAAATATTTTAGCCTTTAGTTAGCTAAAAATATCTGAGCTTAATAAATCCCTGTAATCGAGACTGCACTGCGCTCAATCAACTACCCAATTGAACTGGTTCAAATGTCAACAGGCTCCACTCATTCACGCTGCATGCAAGAAAAGTTCACAGATCCTCTCTCTCTCCCTCTCTCAGTCACTCACTCTGCAGGTAAACAAGGTGAATGCAACGCCCTAAGGCCACCCGACAAAGCTAGCAACTCTTTTGAGATTTAACAGTTAGATTCAATGTACTGCCAAAGGCAACAGGTTCAACTGAATCAAGTTCATATTGCAAGAGCTAGAAGATCCACCATCTCTCTCTCACTTTATCAAATGCCAAAAAAAAAACTCGCCAGAAACTGAAAGCTTTTCGGAGCACTGAATGCCACGCCCCAACTTTACCCCGACCCCTTTAACACGCCCACGCCCTGGTCATTTGCTCAGGCAGAGCACGTAACGCATTTCTCTAACACGTTGAGCGGTTCCATTAACAGCGACGACAACAACAACAACAAGTGGCAGAAGCAAACAACAAAACAGAAACAGAAAGAGAAAGAAAAAGAAGCAGAAAAAGTCAGACAAATAAGCCAAACTTTGCGTGGAACGTGTGCGTGTATCGGAGCATATACAAACATACATACATAAGTATGTACGCTGTACATATTTTACGCCTTTTTTTGGCAAAATTGTTTTTGGCAGCGAAAAAAAGTGAAAACTATAAGATACAAATTAAAAAGAGAGCAACTTTTTAATTTAGTTTTTTTTTTATTTGAAGCCAAAATAAAGAAAATTGGCAGCAAAAATTGAATTTGTTGAGCTTATTTATTTGAAGTGTGTGTGAGAGAGACGCGCTCGACGTAAAGTGTGCGCCTGTGTGTGCTTGTGTGTGTGTGTTTCGGGGGTGGGCATGGGCCAAGCAGCAGCCGGCAACAGCTGTACGTTTGCATGTGTGTGTGCTTAAATGTGTCCAAGCGAAGCGAAGAAGAAAGCGTGCAATAAAAGTTGACGGCGAAGGTCGTACACACACGCGCGTCGCAGACACAGACACACGCACACATGCACCCATGCACAATCCACACGCACTTGGGCGGCAGCAAATTCATGAGAGATGTTTGAGAGCTGAGCTCAGCTTTTGGCTGCACTCTTTCTCTCTCTCTCTCTCTCTATCTATCTCTTTGCCCCTGGGGCATTCGTGTGCGCCATGTCGATACAATTATTTAGCATATTTTCAATCAACTAACACACACACACACACATAGCCATACGCGCACACTTAGCTCAACAAAATATTATGAATGTGAATCATGTTTGGCGGCGCCAAACTCTAAAACAACAACAGAAAATAATCATCCACATTTAATTGTCGTTTTAAAACTGTTCAATTTTCCGAGAAAAGTACATTTGAAGTTGTTAATAGAAATGTTCAAATCCACAAATATTTATGCAAGCAAACAGTTGTTAATATACAAATGTGCATAATATGCATACCTACATATGTACATATACGAACAGTATGACGAAAATCTATTTTTAGTCATTCATATTATATTTATCGCATGTTATTAATGTTTAATTTTACCTTTAATTAGTTTTAGTTTTTTATAGATTTAAGATATATACTCTCAATAGTAAGTATACCACACATATTTTTTCCATAAAAAAGTATTTAAACCACTGTCTATTGTTTTGATTTGCTTTTAAACAGATCCCGTTAGACTTGAGCTAAAGTGCTTATCCCTCTCTCTCGTATGTACGCTTGCATTTGCATACACAGATACACATACACTTGCATATGCACACATGCATACATACATATGTATGTATGTACATACTAATGTTGAAGCGTGTGCATTTCTCTGTAACAGTAGGGTTTACAGCCGCTTAGCGGGCATTTAACAGATATCTGTTTGTTACAGCTTTTGTTCTATGTTAATCATCAATCAATTAGAAAACAATTGCTAGGAAATTTATTGCTTATAGTATGACTTGCATTCATACATCAGTGCACATGAAGTAAATACTTCCTATACAAAATGTAATACATGCATATACATACATACATACATATGTATGTATTCGATTTGTCAAACAGCTACACATGTAGTTGGTATTTTATATTTCGTGAGCGAGAGATAAAAATTACTTTTGCTAATCAAAAGTTTTTAATCAAATATTTCCATTAGCCAAAAACAGCAAACGCCACAAATGTTTTCCGTCTAAAATATGCTACAGTTAACTATTACCCTCTCCCTCTTTCTGTCTATGACTCTTTCTCGCTCATTTTCTTCGATTTGCTTTTGCAGTGCACTTTACTAAGGTCTAGTGAGTCGCTGCCTTGGTTGAGGCGCTTTTTGCTGATACCACATACAAGCTGCTTATCAATGCGAAGAATGGCGCAGAGATTTGGATTTGTAGGCGATGTCAACGTCGTTGCGGGCCTAAAGAGAACTGTGGAAGAAGGGCGCTGCGAACAAACAGATATGTATGCACATACACACACACATACATGCATATCAACATACATATGTATAAATATGTGTGCGTGTGCTTTGAAGTGTTTCACTTTACGGTTTTTGCTTTACTCTCTTAACGGGTTCTTAGTTACTTAGCTACTTGATGCCAATTAAAATGTAAAGCAAAGGGTATATTGATTCAACTGGTCTGTGAGCATTCACTATATCTAGCTCGAAAATGTAATATTATTTAATCTGAGAACATAGATATAAGTTAAAATTTGTAAGATAAATAAATCATTTCTGACACAAACTTGTGGTATGCCTGGCATTACAGGGTATTTTTTGCTCACTTCGAAAAATATCGTTTTTGTTTTTATTTGAAGTCCCATAATTTGCGCATTTGTGTGAGTGCGATAAGTTTATTGATTTTAACTTGTGATAAATACAACAAATTCATATTGCTTTGTTGTTGCCGGAGACACGCACACACGCTCATTCACACATGCATAGTCATAGATTGTGTACGCTGGCTGAATACGCACCCCTCTGGTCCATAATTTGAACTTCTCTTTGAAGGAAGACATGCTCCTTACAGCAGCGCCGTCAGCAGCAGCGCCGCTGTTTTCGCTTCTTCCACTCTCTTTCGCAAACAGACGCTCTCTCGCTCTCTGTTGTTATTATTATTATTGTTGTTGTTCAACCAACAACAGCAACTTTGGTGTGTTGCCCACGCAATTGCAGTTGCAAAAGCGAACGAAACGCAGCGACACGACGCGATACACGACACGAGACGAGGGGAAGCAATTGATAGCCGAGCTCCGCCCTGCGGCTGGCTGGCTGGCTGCAACAGCAACAACAACTGTATATTTAAGGCTAAACGGCAACGGTGATTGCGACGACGACGGCGACGTAGACGTAGACGTCGACGTTGAAGTTGACCACGAAATTTGAGTCAACCGAGCACGTTAAAAAAAAATAATTAAAAAAAAAAAAAACAAACACTCGCACGCCCAAATTACGGTTTAGGCCAAAAAAAAAAAAAAACACTCGCACTTTATACCGTTGGAATTATTACTTTTTGCTACGCTTTATTTACGTAATTTGTGCACTTTAAACTGTGTTTCACTGGAAATTGAACTCTTTTTATAATGCAAATGCAGAGAGATTGCATGGAACTTCTTTCAGTTCAGCTCGGTTCAGTTCAGTTCAGTTCTTTGTTGCTTCACATGCGTAGCCCGCGTTGGCGGCGTTGATTGCGATTGGGTCTGTTGGGTGGAGTGTGGAGTATGCGGGTGTGCATATATGTGAATGTGTGTGTGCGTGTGTGTACGTGTGTATGTGTGTGGGAAGGGGTCTATACGCCACCTGGACGGATAGCTACAACATTGACCGCTTGACGTTGGGCCCGCTTTTGGATGTTGTTATTCACCGAAACTAGTGACTACTGTCGACTGGCGGCGATTCGCGGCTGCTCCGGGTGTCAGAATCAGTCGAAGTCAGCGACGGCGACGACGCGCAAACCGAAAGAAATACAACAATACCAACAACAACAAAAAGAAGCAGCTCATATACACTCACACAAACTTGAATAGAACACATGGATGACTATGTGTGCGTAGATAACGGGCAAAATTAAAGATATCGAAGTGGTAGAACAGACGAACGTACATACATACATACATACATACATATGTATGTATATGTAGTCAAACGAACGCACTGTGTCGTCCGTACACACACTCTCTCAGACACAAAGAGAATGCATGTGGGCTAGCAGCGGTGGGGAGCCGGAGGGTTGAAGGAGCCGAATATTAGGTGGGCAGCGTCATCAGCGGAAACTGTTGAATATTATTTCAAGCCACAGATGCCTAGATAACGCATATACAAAATACATACATATATTCGCAGAATGAGCTAGTTCCAGATTAGGACGCAAAACAGTTAAAGTGGAGTTAGGAATCCAACGAAATCCGGATCATTTGTGTGAGAACTAGTTCCCATTAGGTATCAAACTAGTTGAGCTTAGGCCCACCCTGCTCAACTCTAGCACTTATGCAAGATACAAAACAATTAGTTCGGGTTTGTTCTAAAACTAGTTCACTTCGGGCCACCGAAAGAACGTGTTAAGAAAAGGTCAAAAATTAGTTCATTTTAGCCACCAACACTTTAAAATTACAAAAGCTCACGTAGGACAAAAATGAACTAGTTCCGAATGGGTGTTAATGAGCTGGCCAATTGCAATTACAGGGGCTTTCATGGGGTGACAATGGCTAAGTCAATATGTTGGCGCTGCTCAACAGCTGCGCTAGCTAAACTGATAAGGACTGATAAGGGCCGCACGGGCAATGAATGGCTGAGCACAGGGTGCCCGGACCACCCGGTTCCGCCCACTTTTGTCAATTGCTGTGCGCCTGGTAAATGCTAACTGTTAACGCAATCAGCAGCCGCTTCTGTTGCCGCAAGATCAAACAGCAATTACAATATTGATAGCAATAACAATGCAAATATGTATAAATAATAATGCTAATAGTATTAATAAATAATAAGAATAATAACAATATATATGCATATACATATATACTGTATACATATATGTATATTTAAAGAGCATTACAAATACTTACGTAGTCTTTGTCCACGCCAGCGCCTGGGCCTGCAGTTGCACCATTGGCAGCGACGCCGACACCGACACCGACACCGCTGCTGCTGGGCGATTGTTGCGATGCTGCCGGATTGTCGGCGGCTGATTCGAATAAGGTTGTGGGATCACCGCCAGATTCACGATATTTCTCAACATCGGAGAGCAAACGTTCCAGATACTCGACATAGAGCGTCTCCTGTTCCAACTCTTTGCTTAAGTCTGTGATTTTTTGTTTATGCCGTTCGAGGCTGCCGCGCACATCCTGTTCCCAGTCGTCGGATAGGGAGCTTTGTGGAAACCGTTGCATCCACAAGCGTTGAAAATCATCGAAAACGCTCATTTTACAGCGTCGGCGGCCAGCAGCAGCTGCACCAGCTGTGTTCCCCCCTTGGTGATTGTTGTAACTGCTGCGGCGGCGGCTGCTGCTGCTGCTGCTGCGCTGCCCACTTTGGTGAGAGCGAAAGCTTTGACTGCGGCTTAGAGCTTGAGCTTTTTATGTAAGAAGCGCCAGTTGTGCGTTACGTTACGTTGCGTTGCGTCGCCCTGGCCTGCCTGTAAAGGTGTGTGTTTGTGTATATAAGTAAGGGAGTGAGCTAATGCATGTGTGCGTGTCTCAATATATATGCATGTGTGTGTGTATTTGTGAGACTGCATGCAGGAGAGCAAATGCGCGCTCTCTCTGCATCCTGGATCAACAACAAAAACAACAGTAGCCGTAGCCAACGAATCATCAACGGCAACAACCACTACATCTCGACAGCAGCAACAACAACAACAACAATAGCAGCAGCGAGTGCATCACGACTTTTGAAAGGTTTTCAGTTTCAGTTTTGTGTTTCTGTTTCTGTTTCGGTTTCTGTTTTGTTCTTATGCTTTGCCTGTGCTGCTGCACTTGTATTGTAGTTGTGCATGTGTTTGGCTGCGTATTGCTGTTGTTGCTACTGCTACTGCTGCGGTGCCCTTTCTTATGCGTTCGTATGCTGTGTTTGTCTGTGTGTAGCTGCAACGGGAGATACTTCATTTATTATTTTTTTTCTTCTTGCTTTTAGTTTTGGTCTTAGCCAAGGCCATTAAGTTGTTGTGCATCTCTACTAGCTACGTTGGAGGCGCAGACGCATTCATTTTGTTCAGTTTTCACGCACACACAAACACACACATATGCAATTTTAGTGGCAGCGCCGCTCCTGCTGTTGTTGTTGTCGTTGTTGTGACTGCGCCCCTGCCCATGCCACAATCGCACTTACATATGCAGATCCTTTTTTGGGATCGACCGACGCGCGGATCAATTTTTATATTGTTTTATATGCCATTTCATTTTTTATTATTTAATTCCAATTAGATTTCGCTTCGTAAAAAAAATAGCTTCGCACACACATACAACCGACAACATATACGAGCAGATGAGAAGACATTTGCATATACATATGTATGCATTTGGATTAGGGATGCTAAAAGTACACCGATATCTCTAATACATATCGATAAGTATTCGCGACGCTAAAATACCAAATTGGGCAAATGTTTTCAAGCACTGGCTACGGCAATTGTATCGCTTATTTTTGAGTTATTTAATATTTCGAATATTTTATTAAAATAAGAACTTTTTCATATTACAAAATATATACTTATATATTATTTAAGCTAAAAATAAATTAAAAACTGTAAATCTTAATGCGCTGACTCACCGACACTGAAATAAGACTGCTACTCGTAGAACAGTCGGTAATATCAAAAATTGGTGCCCAAATTGCGAAGAGTATTTAATGTGGAAGCATGAATATAAATATAATATTTTTTTTTTCGATATATGTGTAAAATTAATGTAATCTATTGCCATCGAAAATTTAGTAGATTTATTTAGTTGTTATTATTAAATTTTAAATGTCCAACGAAATTACTGGTGGAACTTTGTAGCTATCGGTAATAAATAACCGTCGCAGTTGACTAATCGACCTTCCACCTATGTAGTCAGTGCTGGTTAATGGTTCTTGTTTTATGGTCTTAAATCGTTGCAATTTAAAGTGAATAACCGACTTTTTATGGAGGCGGAGAACTAAAAGAAAAAAACAAGTAAAAAAGCCCCAGTCGAGACTGCTCGACTACGAGATATCCTGATCCCTTCGAGCAACTGATATTTCAATAATTCTTCTCTAACCAAACCCTTTTCTTGACATTGAGCAAGTTATCCACCTAAGACGTCAACGTCAACGTTACTATTAAGTTTTGAAGCTTATAGTTTCAATCCGCAGAGATAAAATTGCTGAAGCTTGATTATAACTAAAAAATTCAACAACAAACTTTTTTCTTTTAATTTTTGTACAACAAATATGACAAGAAAAATTGTTAATGGAAATGACAATATTAATTATGGTATGAATTGATATAAGAATGGAATATTTATTAAAAGAAATAAAAACATTTAACATTAATTATAACAATTTCACATTCTCATTATATCTAATACTTTTCTTGAACGTTAGGAACGAGTCTTGAATATTAAATAAATTAAATAACTTAAGAAAAATATATATTGAATATTTACAAATCCATTGAATAACTTGGCTATGTCTTCAAGTCACTGAAGCATATGCAATAGAGTTTGGCAATTTTATCATTAATACACGTGGAATCCTCTTTATAGGAATTCGTACGACTTATGCTCTCCACATTCACATCGACCGCCTCAGTGATGTTGTTGAAGACAACTGTGGCCTGAAAGTCGGCGCTGTTCTGATGAACCTGGAACTTGATGCGATAGACCGCCTGCTCTATTTAGGGCAGAGCATCTATCCAGCTGACTTCCTCATCTATTCGAATTTCCGTAGAATCTACGCTCTGTAATGTTAGATTGCTACATAGGTGACTGAGATTGAGATTGGATAGAGCAATGATTGGCAGGTGGGGCAATTGTAGGATCTGGGCAAGCCCACACCGTCCGGTGTACCGCCCAGCTCGATGATGTGCTTCAAGGTGTTGTGTAAATCGAAATTGGAGCTCAGACGGTGCTGATTGAGCGCCAGCGCCTCGGCGTACTTCGGATACTGTGCACGAAACCATGGCGGCAAATAGATAAACATCATGGGCAAACGTTCCTCCAAATAGCCCTCGGACAGGCTGAGTAAACTGCCAAAGCGTGCACCGTGATCGGCAAAGAATATCATAATTGTGTGCTCCAGCGATCCATCGCTGCGATAGCCCAGCAAATCGCCTAGGATCTTGGGTTCCATGGCCGCAGGCATAAAGCAATCGTCGTGACTGAAGTGATTCGACCAGAGCATGCCCCAAATGGGTCGCTCCGCCACAAAACGTTGCATGAACTGTCTGCCGTAGTCGTAAATATAATAGTTGGCCAAGCGACGTCCATAGCAATAGGTCATATAACACCCGGGACAGTCATAGAAGGGCAATTCTTTTTCAAGAGCCCGCAGAAATGGACGAAAATAATAGTCGGTTGGCTTTTTGGTAAAGCCCGGCTTCAGATACGTGAACGTATTCGATCCACTTTCATCCTCCGCATAGGCCGTCAATTAGCTGGCATTGTGGAAATAATTCCAGATCATGGGCAACTTGTCCAGGCAGCCCTTCACGTCCGTATCGCAAACGTGCTGCTTGGCATATATATATATATATATATAATAACCGATTAACGAATAATTTCAATAGCCAAATCAAAGTTGGCCTTAACTTTGGGCTTGCGTCTTATCGGCAAGCAGATAAGACATACATCCATATATACCTTTCTCTATTTGATTAGACACAAACATCTGATATTTACGCATTCGTCGGCCATAACTTGGTCAGTCGACCAGAACTCTCTGGCTCAAAAATCTCGCAGTGACAAACCCAATTTATATATTTGGCTATAGCATAGAAACAGGCATTTATCTCATATCTTTGCCGGATATGAATTCGAATATCACTCTTTCGGCCCATATATAAAGCCCATAGCTGCCACTAGTTTCTCCTCAAAAACTAAAAAACTTTTTGGATTCAAACGCGTTTTAACAATTTGTTTATTATTTTTTTTTTTTCAATAAATTAAATAATATAATTAAATATATATATATAATAATAAATAATATAAATATAAACAAAATGTCGTAAGTGAAAATGCGTGTGTGTGTATGTGTTTCATATATGTGTATAGAGAAACATAGTGAAAGACCAATAAATAATGTGTACACATAAAGAAATAAAGTGAAAGATCGAGCAACCAATCTTATAAATATTCCTTCTTGATCTTGTTTAATTTTGAATAACAAAAGAAAATTTCTATTCCATAGACTTATTTACACCTAACTAATCCTAAGCGCATTCAAATATTTGTGTTTATCGTTTATTCATTTGTTCCATAAAAGTTTCAATCTATTATTATTATATATAGCTGGTTCCATATGTTAAAACTCTCATGTTATATAGATGTGATTCCATATCGTTATATAATATATAATATCTCATGCATCCAATGTGTTGTATTTATTAATACACATCACACATAGGAGAAGATTGTCATCATAACACATTATAGATTATTAGAGTGATTACCTATGTACATATGTATCATGCAGATAGTATCCAAACTCTGTTATATCATATATCATATATCATATATCATATCGTATATATATATATATATACATAATATTACTATTTATGCGTTATAAAAGTTAGCTACTTGTTACATATTCCCGAACTGTTTACTTCTGATACCATATCGTGTCATATATAGTAACATATGATTACATCATATAAGTAGTTAGTAATATATCCACATCCACATCATACAGCTAAAATCAAATAATTTGTAACTAGGTATAAAAAGTAGGAGATCGTATATTCCATCTCAAATGTATATCGCATCTTAACATATATGAGTACCTATCTCATCATGTAGTAGTCCAATCTATGGGATTTCATACTTTCAATCTTTCATGAACATATCGTATATAATTACGATATATCATATCAGATCACCGTGCTGTGTGCCATATCATACATATGTATCACGTAATTCGCCCTATTTCTTCTATATCTTGGATACGCATAACTCAATTCTAAATTCTGGTTTGCCATTCGCTCAGGGATTGCTGCAGGAAATATGCCGTCGTTTGGATACTGCTGGTGCTAACGATTGTGGGCCTCACGGTGGGCTTGATCTTTGGGCTGAACAACGAGACGGAGCGACGTCGTATTGGTGCCGTTGCCTCCAATGGCGTTGGCTGTGCCGAGATCGGTGGCACCGTATTGGACGAGGGTGGCTCGGCGGCCGATGCAGCCATTGCCACAATGTTGTGCGAGGGCGTTGTGCTGCCGCACAGTATGGGCTTGGGTGGCGGCTTCGTAGCCACCATTTACACCAAGGAAACCGGCCACATGGAGGTGTTGATTGCAAGTGAAACGGCGCCAGCGGCAGCCACGGAAGCTATGTTCGTTGGCCCGGAGAATATCACCGGGGCAATAACGAGTGGTGTGCCCAGCGCGGTCTACGGTTACTGGAAACTGCATCAAAAATATGGCAAGATACCCTGGGAACGTCTCTTTGAACCGACCATAGAGTTGTGTCGACGTGGTATTTCGGTCTCACGCCATTTGGCTAGCGCTTTGGCCAACAATGAGGAGCATATTCGCAATGAGATCTCCATGTCAGAGATCTTTATTAATCCGGCTACTAATGATCCATATAAGGAGGGCGAGATCATGTATCGACATGATTTGGCAAATACGCTGGAAATTGTTGCCATGGAAGGAGCAGAGGTTATTTATCGCGGTGGTCGTATTGGCCGCATGCTCACCGAGGATATAAAGGCCACGGGTGGCATTATTACTGAACAGGATTTAAAAGATTATGAGTGAGTGCAATTATAATTTTGTATTCATTTAGATAAATCGACAAACGAAAACACACTTCCAACGACTAACGCCTGTTAACTAACGTTTAACAACACTATTGCTTTGCTCCGAGAACTTATCGATGTTTGCCATTTGAATTTGTGCTGAAGCGATGTCAGTTTTCCGCGTCATTTGGAATTGCTGTCAAAGAACTGTTATTAAATAATTATGTTATTAATTCACGTATTCATATTTTATAATTAACTGTGCGCCCTAAATGATATTTGTAAACGAAAATAACATTTTCAATTTCAATACGTTGCTGCAATAATTAATCGATAAGCTTCAGTCAGCTTAATATTGCGGTGCTGCCAGACATAGTTTTAAATTTGCAGTTATTTGCTGCGCGGTCATTTGTTATTCAATTCAACTAATTAATACATATTTCCTTTCCACTATAGTGTGCGCTGGGAGAAACCTATACGTGCTCGCCTCAACAATGGGCATACGCTGTATACGTCGCCGTTGCCCAGCAGTGGAGCCGTATTAGCCTTCATCTTGAACGTCATGGAAACAATGTATGTGAGCAGCAGAGACAAGTATTGGCATCGCTTGATTGAGACGTATAAGCATGCGTTTGGGTATCGTACTCGATTGGGTGACATTCACTTTGAGCCCTCGGTGCGGAAGATCTATAAGGATCTAATCGATCCGGAATTTGCGGCTGAGACTCGCAAGCTCATCTTGGACGATCGAACGTTTGAGGACATGTCCTACTACGGGGCCAAATTCAGCAATGTCGAAGATCATGGCACGGCTCACATTTCGGTGTTGTCGCCCAATGGCGATGCCATCTCGGTGACCAGCACAATCAACGGGCCCTTTGGTGCAAAGGTGCGATCCCGTCAAACGGGCATCATACTGAATAATGAGATGGACAACTTCTCGAAACGGGGCCTAAATAATGCCTTCAATATACCCGCCAGTCCGGCTAACTATCTAAAGCCCGGCAAGCGTCCTATGTCCTCCATCTGCCCCAGCATCGTTCTCGACGATGGCGGCAATGTGGCGCTGGTGGTGGGTGGTGCCGGTGGCTTCAAAATAATCGGCTCAGTGGCACAAGCGATTCTCCACTATTTCGTAATGCGCGAGCCCATCCAGGAGGCGGTCAATAACGGCCGGTTGTACCATCATCTGTTGCCCATGGTGATCGACGCGGAGCCGGATGTGCCCAAACATACCATCAATTACTTGCTCAATCTCGGTCACAAGGTCAACATTCTGCCCAAGGATGCAGCCTTTTCCGCTTTGACAGCCATCGGCTACATGGAAGATGAGCCAGAGCCCGTTTGCGATCATCGGCGCATCGGTAGCGCCGTTGTCGTTGAGCCCACCAATGACAATTGAACCGAGATCTCAGCATAAAGCACACACACCTCTATTGATATATATCTCGTATAGCTATCAACTATCTATTATTAATTACAGTTCAAAATAAATTTTATACCTTTGCTATTTATGCACTCATATATGAAGTCTCAGAGCTCTAGCTTAAATATTCACTTAGTTCCATGGGGTTGATGGAGTTAAGGGTATTACGAGATAAAATCGATCAAGAAATGTTAGCGAATAGCAAGAGGTGCGATAAGAACTGACTGTAAAGTTAGAATGTGCTAGTTCTATAAGTGAGAGAGAGAGAGAGAGAGAGACAGAGACAGAGCCAGAGAGAATGAAAGAGAAAACGAGCCTTTGAGGGGGATATGGAGAGAGAGAGTTAGAGAGAAATGTGTATATAGAAAAAGTAAACTCAAACAGAAAGTTGGATAGATATTATAAGAAACAGCTTTGCAGTCGAGTACAATAAAATCGAGAGTGAGTCAAAGAGAGAGATAGCGTGTGCACCAGAGAACGAGACAGAGAGAGAGGGAGAGATAGAGAGACAGGGAACTAATTAAAAAGAGCATACTACAGATCGAGAAATATACAGAAAACCAACTACAGCAGAGAGAGAGACAGAGCCTATATAGAATTTTTCTCTTTACATCCATTCAACAAGGACCCAAAAATTGAGTACTCTATTAGAAGATCATAAAGTGTATGCATATATGTATATGAAGAGCTTGAATGAAAGACAGAGGTTAAACAATGTATCCAAAAGAGATAAATAAAATTCTGTTTATTTTTTAAATTCATCGTGTATATATATAATATATAGACGATAAATATATAGACTATACACTATATATATATATATATATATGTATTACACGCACTTATATTGTTAACAGAAATCGCAGTAGCAAAATAGGCTTTCCATGATAGCGTGATATCATGATTCGTATATAGGAACAACTTACAGTTAGACATGTTGTAACGGGATTTATAAATGTATCAAAAAAAAAAAAAAAAAACAACACAAATTGAGATATTCAATTGGATTGCAAGTGTACACTAAATTTGAGTTTGGCTTAGCAAAAATATGACATGAATATTTACAGTCTAAATTCCTATTTCCTATCTATCCATTTTGCTATGTTTTTCACTTGTATATACAATTTTGGTCTAACACTTAACTACGGCACCGAATTAAGGTAACTAAGATTAAAATAAACGCAGTATTATTATATAACTCAAGAATTGATTAATTAAATTAAACAAGTTAACAAACTTATGGTTAAACCGACGCCAGTAATGAAACAAAAATAAATTATTAACCCAAGGTGCATCTCGGAGCAACAGTTCCAAGCTGGTCCTGGGATTTCGAAGGCATGTCCAGGCTGGTCATCTGGCGTCGGCAATGTGTTGCGATGTGGCGCCTCCATAGTGGCAGGCACAGTACAGTGTTCTTGAGTTCTTGGTAATTTGAGAGCACGAGTGATTTTTTTGTGTTTCTAGTCGTCGATGCGTGAACAACGCTTTTTGGCCATCTTACGCTTCTTGTGCAAGGCCTCCATACGCATATCTTCCAGATCCTCCTGTAAACCTGTAGCCGAAGAAACAGTTAAATCTGGCACATCTGACATCTGTATATATAATCATCATTGGACTTACCTAATTTCTTACTAATAAACTCCTCACGCTGCACTTGAGCAAAGCTGGACTCCATTTCAGCATCATCGTCGTCCATGTCGCGATAGCGACGCTTATCATAGCCAAATATGTCGCGAATATGCGATGATATATCCTCGTTGCAATCCCCATCATCGATAAAGTCAGCCAAATCTGAATCATATTCCGAATCATCATCATCGTAAATGCGACCTAAATGCGAAAATTATATATTTATCATATGATATTATTATGATATGATATTATTATGCCAAGATCAGAGTTAACAAATTTGACCTGTATTTATATACTTACTCTTATACTAATATTATTTAGTATAAGTAGTATACAATACTTAAACAACAGTTTTGACTGAGAACTTAAAACAAAGGTCAAAACTGGCTTAGGAGCTACGAAAAAAAAAGAAGAATAAGAATAAATATAATTGTTCTATGAATTGTATAAATAAATTGAAGTAGACTTGACAACTTATGGGAGTACTTAGGGGAATTTTCTTTGGATTTATCACATATTAAATATTAATTAAAATATGTTTTCTTAAAGCTTACTTAAATTTAAAAAAAATTTGGGTATATTATTTCAAGAATTTCCACAAATAAATCCTCAACTTGGGTAAATATTGATTACACTTACGTTTGTTTGCTGTTCCCATTGGCTTGCGTCCTGCTGTCGGTGGTGGACGACCGGCTCCAGTGGCTCCTCCCGATCCGATAGGTTTACGTTGGGCGGCGCGCTGCATATCCGCCGGTGGAAATGCACGAGTTTTGGATGCATCACGAACTTTGGATAGGTCACGGTTCTTGGGTTGATCACGACGTGATTCACGAGTTTTGGATACGTCGCGTGGTGGAAATTCGCGAGTTTTGGATACGTCGCGTGGTGGAAATTCACGAGTTTTGGACAAGTTGCGTGGTGGAAATTCACGAGTTTTGGATAAGTCACGAGCTTTGGATAAGTCACGAGTCTTGGATAAGTCACGAGCTTTGGATAGATCACGGCGCGCCACTTCACGGGAACGGGATAGATCACGTGGCGGAAATTCACGTGTCACTCCACTCTTATTGGCAGCAGCATAAGGATTACGAGATTGAACAGTTGCATTGCCCTTGGCAATAGTCAGAGAAGCTGAAGCAGCAGCACCGGATGCTGCAGTACGCTTGGCAGCATTGTTGTTGTTGGTGCCATTTGTTGGCTTTGCATTGGCGCTGGAGCTGCTGGGCCCTGGCTTCTTGAGGATATCACTAGATTGCTTGACTTTGGACTCAGCTGCAGGAGCTGCAGCAGCACCACCAGCACCAGCTGTGGGTGGTTTATTCAGCTTTGGTATGCGTCCATTGAGGGCCATGCGACCTGGCTGATTGGCGACGCCATTCTCTTTGCGCTGCTCCTTGGCCTTGGCTTCCAATTCACGCTGGCGGTCGCGTTGAGCGCGCTGCTCCTTGTACTTCTGACGTTCCTCAAGCTCGCGTTTTTCACGAGCGGAGAGCAGACGCTCCGGCTCCTTCTTCTCCGGAATGGCAATGTTGACCGGCTCATGCTGCTTCTGTTCGGCCAGACGCAGCAACGTCTGAAAGTCCATGGGCGGTGGCTGTGGGGGTCGCTTGACCTTGGCCTTCTTCTGCTCCTCCTCGCGCTTCTTGCTTTCATCTTCACGGCGCTCGGCCTCCGGATCATAGAGTTTCTTGTCCCCAGTATTGTTAGGGCGCACTACCGACGAGTCCCTCTCACGGCGAGGAGTAGCATTGCTGTTGCGTTGGCGTGTATTTGATTTAGCCTCCTCGCGTTCGCGTGTGATGGCCGCCTTGACGCGTTCCTTGGTGCCAGACAGATCGCGCACAGATTGTGGACGGCTGGGCGCAAAGCCCTTATCCTCCTGCACGTCCTTCACCTTCTCAATGTATTTCTGATAAAAGGCGTTGGCTTCTGTCGACACGTAGCCATAATCATCGCCCTCCGGCTGATCAGCACCGTTCAGTGCCGAATTATCACAGTCCTTGGCATCCTCTAGCACCGATTTGTTGGCTGATTTGGTGACTTTCAGCATTTTACGTATTTTGTTTTTTGACTTCTCGTCACGCATGGCCAGCAAATTGTTCAGCTTCTCGCGCTCCTGGCGCTTGCGTTCTATCTCCTCAGCTTCGCGTTTCTTTAGGAATTTTTGTATATTGGTGGACAGCTGTTTGCTTTCCTTGGTTTCCTTTTTAGGTGGAGCGTACTTAGTGCTATAATATTTTCCCTGTTGGTAAAACATAATAAAAATAATAGAAGACCGTTAGCCACTGTTAATGGGTGAGATTATCTGGTCCACCACCCACGAAAAGCAACAGATCTTATTTATCTATATGTTGTTTTGTTATTTTTTTTTCTTTTTTTGGTCATCGATGACCCAATTGTATGATCGAAATGCATATTGTGAATGTAAACATATTGCAACAGTTCGCCGTGGTTGTTGCACCTCGTTATCCATATGTAACCGTGCGTTGTTTACTGTTTACTGGCTGTTATCATTATTAGATGTCTGCATTTTACCCGTATTTGAAGTTTCTAAATTTGTATAGCGAAAGCGTTTATAAACTTACTTCATCTTTAGTGGCTGCATCGTTGTTCTTCTTGGCAAAGTGCAACAGTGCACCGAAATCCATATTGGTTTTGAATTAGAATTAAATTTTCGACTATTTTTTGTTGATTTGCTTTTCAAAAGAATAAAAATCGTTTGAGTTGAAATTCTTTGTTCGAGACGTGTGTCGTTGTCAGCTGAAAACTCTAGAAACACTAAGGGATAGTGATGCTACGAGCGTCGACACTTGATGGCGATGAATCACAACAAGTATTTAACAAGTAGTAGTGCTAAAAATATCGGTGTTCGTTAGTGATGAGCACGTGCTATCGCAAATATGTAAAAATTTACACACATTGCATATACATTGCATGTCAAATCAAATTGATGACGTTGAATATATTAGACCTTAATTTTACCCTTCATGTATCGGTTTTATAACGGAATATTAAGTCGATACACCTTGCACCTGTACAACCGTATCGCTTGCAGACGATAATTTGATCGATAACGATTAATCTAATTATTTTTATTATTTTGATATGAAATGAATTTATTGCTGATGTGTTGAATGCATTTTGTATAAACAAAATAGAATGCATTAACAAATATATTATAAAAAAAAAATGCAAGGCATTAACTCATATATTAGTTGTCTCGTCAGCTCAATCACAGCCTATTTAAATTTTGGCGCTTGCCAGTGTTGGTAAATGTCGAATGTAATCGACATATCTAACTCTTATTTCGTTATTATTGTTTACATCACAACAGCCACAATGAGCGCCTTAAAATTAATGTACAAATTATATGCCAATGCCGGTAGAAGTAGTTTAGCAGGCGCCACACGTTTGCTGCATCCTACACACAGTTCTGTCCAACGTCATTACCATTTGCTGGCCATAACAGCTTTACCAAATAACAAATACACGTGCCTGCAGCGCGCATCCTTCAGCGATCAACTCGAGGCAAAAAATGTAAATATAAAAATATATGGGCAATGCCACTATATACTGATATATATATATGCATCTACTACAGCAAGATGAGCACAATAAGCGCGTGGCCACCAATAGTATACCACTGGCTGAGCTGCAGACCAAGATGCAGCTAATCTATACGTGCAAAGTGTGCCAGACCCGAAATATGGAGACCATATCAAAGGTGGCCTATAATAAAGGTGTCGTTATTGTCACCTGCAAAGGCTGTGCGAATCATCATCTAATTGCCGACAATCTTAACTGGTTCACCGATCTCAATGGCAAACGGAACATTGAGGAAATACTGGCCGAGAAAGGAGAATACGTTACAAAAATTGTCAGTGATAGACACGAATATTTGCCAAATAATTAACGAAAAGAAAAGAGATGTAAATTCAGTTTAGCTGTAGACGTAAGCAACTTTATTGAGCAGGTCCGTGAGCTGCGCGAGCACCGGCGACGGCAGCGACTTTAACTGCCCATAGAATTGACTGCGACACGGCGATTTGGGTTTGAGCAGTAAATGTGTCAAATAGAGCATCTCATCCAGTGGTAGTTCCATGGTGGAGCACTGCATATCATCCAGCTGTAGATGTTGCAGCACTCGCTGATGCTGCCAATAGTCTTGCAAATAGCTGCCCAACGCGCCAGCGAAGCGCACGTGCATGAGCCAGCAGTAGAGCCGAGAGAGATTGCCAGAGCCGCTGTCGCTGGCAACGAAATTGTAAATGTTGTGTACAAAACAAACGCTGGCCGAGCATGCTGTGCCGCCCTCGTTCAGCATATCACAGATCATCTGCCGTAACATATAGCAGCGCGTGTATAGCAGACTCTCTTGTGGCTCACGGAATAGTTGCAGCCAGAGATCACAGTTTCGGATGAGCTGCATGGAACGGGCGAGTGCTATTTTAATGTCCTGCATTGTGCTTAGGCGGCAGATGCGTCGCACCAACTGCCGCATTTGCAGCGTGTGGACATTTAGTTCCATTGCTGTCGCAGCGTCCAACGTCGTATTGTTAGCTCTGTTCCTGGCTATGGCTGACCAATCCATATCTTTGATTATAGACCACTCCGGCTGCAGTTCCGCATATGCCTTGTGCATTTGATATAACAGTGGCGCGTGTATGTGGCCATTGCGCGTACCGTTGATAATGTTGGCGCATAGCTCCTGGATGTACTGTTTACGATCTGTTTCAATGATATTGTAGAACTGTCGTATGCTCGCATGCGCTTGAATGCATTGCATAAGCACAGCCTCTACCAGTTTGTCACCATGCTGGGCGTGGCATTCAAATAGATATAATGTCGCCTTAAACATGCACTCGATGTCCGTGTGGCTGAGCTCAAGATGTTTTGGCTGTCCCACTTGCATTTGCTCTTGGCAATCGAGTAGCCAAAGAATCAGCTTGACGGAATGCTGTGCAGCTTGATCTAACGTTAAGTCACTGTCCACAGTCAACTCATTTCGGATATACGCATCCATTGTTATACATTTCCTTTTCAAATGGTATTTACATTAAATTCTTAATTTCTGCAGATTCTGTTAACAGTCTTTAGTTATCGATATCGTTTTGATCCTATTTAACAGTTCTGTTAACCCGATTATTACTCACAGTGCTGCCGCATATTTAAGAGCGAGCCTTTTTGAAAGAACTACGGCCCAACTCTCTTAATCCAAATAAGTTCAAAGATGTTCACAAAAGACTTTTGTATTTTTTTTTTTTTTTTAATTTATTTTAATATATACATACATACATATATATATATATTTATATATATGTAGAGTTCGCCAATAATTTATTTCTTAGGCTCTGTTGTTCTTTAAACATAAGATACAACATGAAATATATAACGTAAGCTTATAGTTATATCAAATACATCTATGCCTTTCCGATTTCCTCTTCTTACTCGTGCATATTTCATTATTTTTATAGTTTTTCAGTTATATTTTTAATTTTTTTTTTTTCTATATTATATATAAACAAGAATCAAAGCGTAATGTGCATGTTTCGCATTTGCTTTGCTTCATACATATCCATATCTGGGGAATATGCTTCGACTTAAGAAAATAGAAATACATTAGTTATATTTTTTTTCATATTAGTTTTACTTTTTTTCCAAATACCGATCAAAAAAATAATAAGAAAACAGCTTTGAATACATTGATGATGACTGATACTTTTTTCTCTCTCCTTTCATCTCCATATTGATGAAATTTGTTCATCTTGTGTGCTTCATCATGTTTTACTGTTTATCTTCGGCTTCATTCATTGCCCTATTATTATTTTTGAAAAATTTTGAATATATATATAAATATGTATATATATAAATACATATACATTTATATATATAGGTGCATATATAAATATTTATATATATACGTATTGTATATAATATACGCGCGAAAATTAATTATTATTTTAACATGTTTCATTTTATAATATATATAATATATATATATACACATATATATATATACCATATAGCTAGTATGTACTATATATATATACATATATATATAAACATATATATATATTGGTTGGTATTGTTGTGGTTAGAGCGCTGTTATTACGCATTTGTTGTTCTTCTAAATAGTTTTCTCCGCAGTAATTTTTTTTTTTTCATATAGGAATTCTTGAATTTAAATGAGTGTGCGTGTGTGTCTTTGTGTGAGTGTGATGAGTATGTTTGTTTGCAAGTGTGAATTTAGTTAATTTCTTCATTTCTATTTTCGCTTGATTTAGGTATCTATCCTTGGACGGCACAGCTTAAGCAAAGCCAAAGCCCTCTGAGCACTCGTGTATGGCCTTGAGCAAACAGCTGCGCAGCTTATCATACGACTTGTACATGGGCAAATCCAGTTGGTTAAAGCTGCAAGAATAGTCGAGTATTAATATCGATATGTATGCATATATGATCAGTTCGAGGCACACTTACCATGTGTGAGCGCATGGCAAACGATCTGTGGACCGATCATCGCGATGAATTTGGAACTTTTGTATGCCATTCATGCCTTCTAGGGAACCGAAGCCCTGCAACGGTACCTTCGAGGTGCCAGTGACAAACTGTAGGAATTTCGCGCGGTCTGCTTGATCGAAACTGCGCAAAGCACGCCAAAACCATTGAATCTACAATGTAAAGCATAGAGCACGGTTAGTACATATAAATCTATAGTGGGAGTATATATGATAGCGCACCTGAGCCGATTTTGATGTGTACTTGTGGTACTCAGTGTTTGCCTTCAGATCTTCAATATCAATATCCGGCAGTCCGGATATAAGAAGCTCTAGTTCCTGCTCGTTAAATATAGATATTAAATGCTTTGGAATTATATCGTAGAAGCCTTCAAGGAATGCGTCCAATCTGCAACGAAGCGAATAGTAAAGGTAAATATCAAATTTGAATTGCTGTCGTTTCGCAACTGATTGAAATTAGAATCCCACTACTCACTGCTGACGTATGGAGCCGCTCATCTTTAGCTGGCAAACGAGTTGAACATATTCAAATTTATTTTCCTCGGTGACGGCAATGTCGCGCCCATTTGGCTTGAGATCACGGATTTGTGTAACGCCAAACTCTTGCACCTCTGTCGAAAAGGTTAACTCGTAGCCAAGCGTTGATATATCATTTTTCATCAGATAGTCCAGCCCCTTGTAGAACTCGTAATCCTGCGATTCCATATCAGTATGCTTCACCTGTTTACCCAGGATGTGTTTATAAAACGAGCGTGTGAAATAGCACTCCAGTAGTTTATTATCGTGCACGGCTTTGGCTGTGGACAACCAAAAAGAAAGAGAAAGATGGTATGAGCTTATGGAAAGACAAGAGGGAGAGAGAGAGACAGATAGAGATGGGACATATTACTTACCTATGACGCGGCCGACAAACTTAAAGTAGCTCAAATGATTGGGATTCGCATGACTCGATGGATTTATCATATAGGTAACGCGATCGCCCGGCGATACGCAGAACAAGGCATACATGGGATTAAAGATCTCTCGCGATATTATCACATACCATTCACGGAGCAAGCCGCCAGCATCCTGGCCCTCCTCATCTACAATGGCAAACGATTAAATTCAAGTTTCCAGCTGCCTTAGTCTGGATGACTCACCCTCGAATACAATATAGAAGCGATTCTTCCATTCCTCGGGACCCAGACGATAGAGCACACGGAATGAATCCTCAAATACGGTAACACGCCGCACGCTAACTGTATGCTCTTCGCGGCGTATGCCCTCGTCCAGTCGTTCCAGTTCGGTTTGGAAGTACTTACGCTTAACATCAAAGTCGAGGATACGTGTATGATCGACCAATACGGCGAACGGGCCGTCGGACAGATGTGTGGCCGACTGGCGTAATATTTGATTAAGCACCGTGCGATGTTTCTCAGCGAATTGTAAGAACTTTTGGCGATCTTGCTTCAGTTGGGCCTCGTGGGCGGTTAGCGCCACCTGCTGGCCAGTAGCAGTACCTATGGAGCCATCCTGCATGCGGGATTCATCTGTAAGGCAAATGATAATCGATCAATTTGTATTGTATACGCGTAAAACGTAAAGTTCCGCTTGACGCACCTTCAAAGCTATTCGAAGTCTGGGTCTGACTGCTGTTGCTGTTGGTGTCGTCCAATTGTGGCATATGTTCGGTCAATGGGTGCGGAGCAACGCGCAATCCCGAGCCGCTGCTGGCAGCAGCTGCTGCGGCACTGCCGCCGATACCGCCACGTCCGGGCTTCCTGGGTGTTACGCGATGCGAAGCGTGTATGAGAAAGAAGGCCTCAACAGTCGGCTGCAGCACCAGCACGGCAAACTCATCCTTGGACTCCTCCAAGGCCACCAGGCACTCGCTCAGCGTGTGCCATAACACGTCCAGGCACAGAATTTGGCTGAGCGTCGGCTTGGCAGCTGGACTCTTGGAGCCATCACTGCCGCTTGATGTCTTTTGGTCGGTTTCCATGCTGTCGCTGCTAATGCCACTTGCGCCAGCACCTGCACCAGAGGCAACTGTTGCTGTTGCGCCTGCATCGCCAATGATGTCAATGATCTCATCAGTGTCGTCTGTCGGAGTATTCTGCATCTCGTACATGTCGCGCACCTGCATAAATATCTTCAGCGTGCGCAGGAAATAGGGCTGGGCCGACGAGTTCGACATTAGCTTCTTCATCGATGGCAATTGCAGCTCACAGGTTGGCTTGGCATTCTTTGGGGCCGATATGATCACCGATTCGGATGTGAAGCGATCCTGCATCGTGCCCTCGTGGACGGTTAGATTGGTTAGCAAGGCAGCGCCGCCGCCGCTGCTGCTGCTGCTACTATTGTTGTTGTTATTGTTGTTGTTGTTTGTGTTCGAGCTAGCGCTACTGTTATTGTTGTTATTGTTAGTATTATTGTTGTTGTTGCCAGTGGTGGCACTGGTGCTGGGGCTGGCGCTGGCGCTGGCGCCGACGATAGTGTTGCTCGTGCCCGGCTTATTAACGTCCACCGTATGCTGGCCAAGTGTATTGTATGCTCTGATCTCGTTGAGCAGCGTCTGTATGGCTTGACGCACCTCCTCGGCCAGGCCGAGAATGGCGGCGGTCAAGTACTGTATAAATATGGCATTCGATGCCTGGGAGCACTGCGTGAGATTCACTATCAATTTAGTAACGTTATCTAGACCTTCAGTGGTGCCGCACTGGTGGGTCAACACCTCAATCACCAGTTGCAGCTGCGAAAAGTTCTTGGCATAGATTTTGCGACGCGGCTTCTGCGACTGGACGGCCGACCATGGCGTTGCTGGGTGTGGCTTTGACCTTTTACCGCTGAATGCATCTGCCGGCAACATCATGTCGTCAAGCTCATCGTCACCATCATCGTCCTCCTCGTCGTCGTCGTCGTCGTCGTCGCCGTCGTCGTCGTCGTCATCGTCCCCGTCATCATCTTCGTTGTCATCATTGGTTGCACGATTGGGAGTCGCACGTGGCTCTGCCTCATCCTCCTCCTCCTCGGTGTCGTCCGAATCATGTTCAGCATGTGCAACCAGCTGCGGCAGTGGGCGTGGTTGGCCGCCCTGACGCTGCGCTGCGCTGGCATTTCCGGCAGCGGACGCAAATTGACTGAGCGGCACCAGGGCCGGCAATTCATCATCAAGATGCTGTGTTGACATCTCCTCATCCTGCTGGGGCATTTGCTCATCCTGTTGTTGTTCTTGCTGCGACTGTTGCTGTTGTTGTTGTTGCTGCTGGCGCTGTTGTTGCTGCGGTTGGCCTTGTTGCAGTTGTTGTAGGGGCATCGGCTCCTCCTCCTTGGGCAGATCAACGCTCAGCGAGGCCAACAGTTTGACCAGCATGTCCGTCAAGTGCGGCGAACGACAGATGACCTTGTACGGCAGCATCTCCAGCAGCTGCCCAAATGGTGAGTCAGTGAAGGATAAGAAGTCGCTAGTGTTGCTCTGCCACTTCCAGGGCGGCTGCGAGATCAGCGGAAACTGCGAGACATTGGCCAAACGCACTGGCGTCTGCCTATCAATGTTGAGCACCACATCCCAGAAGCTGTGCGCGTTGGTCTGATAGGCGACAGTGGTGCCGTCATTGTTGTTGTTATTATTGGCAAATGGTGGCGGCTTAGCAGCGCTCGCCGCTGCCTTGGCTGCAGCGGCCTTCGATGTGGACGGCGCCTCATCCAGCGGCTGTGCCCTGGATTGCTGGGGATGCGATTGCTGATGCTGTTGCTGCGGTTGACCCTGAATTTGGGCATCCAGAATGCCGCGTATACGACTGGCCATTTGATAGCGATGGTAGCGTGAGCGGAAATCGTCGTTTCCTGCAGCGCCCACTGCCTCATCCAAGCGCGACGAGGCACCGGCATTGGGCATGCCGAAGACATAGTTGAGCATGCGGTTACGCGACTTTGGCTCACGATTGTACGGCAAGAAGCTGAATGGATAGTGTTTGGCCAGGACGAACAACAAGTCAAGGCAGTTGCGCACAATCATTTGGGCTGCTTGCGGATTGATGCTGATGCTGCGAGCGCTGCCCTCGTACAGGCGATTGATTAGGAATATGTTGCTCTTGTACCCGAAGGCGGCATCGACGCGTAGCTTCAGCCACTCGGGCTTGCTGCCCGAGTTGGCAACACCGAAATTTGAATTATCCTCGTTTGTCTTCTGTATAATGCTAATCAGGGCCTTGATGATCCAATCACGTGTCGGCTCATGGTGGCATAGGTTGCGTATCACACGGTGCAAGCGCACGCTGTTCACCTTCTGATCCTCCACGAACAGGAACAGCAGCAGCGTGGCCAGTGAATCCGGATCGAGCAGTATATTCTCATCCTCCATCATCAGCACGGCCAGCGGCTTCCCTGTATTCGGCGCAATATGATGATGATGGACAATTGTCGTGTGCTGATGATGTTGCGGCTGGGCGTTCCCGCTGGCATCATACCAGATGGCGCTGTGCCAGCGTGCCTCATCCAAATTCTGTAGCGTAGACTGGAAGCGAGCTGCAAGGGTAAAGGTTTCAATATACCACACTTGGATCTAGGCATTATCTATATACTCTTCGGGGGGATACTTACAGAGCGCATTACTCGGTGGATGGGCGTCCATGCGAGTGCCGTTGCGTGACTCCCAGTCGCGACGCAGGAACTGTGCCTCAGCCGCCAGCTCCGGCGGTAGGCTTGCTATCTGTGACTCCTCCATATCAGTTAGTATCTGTGTGGGGGGAATCAATAAAAGTCATATATGGGGACCACGGAATATCATTCATATCGACTCACAGTTTGACGCAAATTGTCGGGTAAATTCTGGAAGAATGCAGCAGCATCGACTGGATCATCAGGATTTGCGCTCTGCGCCGCCTGACGTTGCTGTTCGATGCGCTGCTGCATTAGCACCTCGGACTGTATATTGGGCGGCAGCGCGGCTAGGAATTCGGGATTCACTTCGACCAGCGAATCGTGGGCAATCTGTATGGCATTTTGTTGGGCACGCTGGCGTATGCGCTGCATGCGTAGATGCTCCTGGATCACCTCTTCGCGCATCTCGCTGGGCAATGCGGCCAGGAAGGATGGATCCACGCCCTCGGGCACTTCCAGGTCGCCCAATGCGGCACGCACCTCTGGACTCATGTCGGTGACAACGGCGGCGCTTGCTGTGGCACCACCACCACCACCGCCACCAGCAGCAGCACCACCACTGCTGGTTGTAGTTGCAGTCGATGTAGTAGCAGCTGTAACTGCAGCTGTGGCTGCGGCCAACACTGAGGCAGAGGCTGACAAAGCAGCTGCAACAGCACTGTCCAATCTATTGGTGGCCTCATTGTCAGCCGCTTCGTCGTCGGCGTCGGTTGATGTGCCAAAGTCCAGGCTCGAGCTCAGATTTGATCCGGGCTGCCGGTTCCTGCGACTGCGCAGCTCCAAAGTGACGTTGGGTGGCTCCAAATCGGGCACATCGGGCAGCGGCTCTGCCTCGACGGCGGCGAGAACAGCTGCGGCCACGGCTGAAAGATTTTCACCGCTGAGATCTGGATAGGGGTCCACTGCATCGCCCAGATCCGAGTTGAACAGACTGGCGACATCTGTGTTATTCGCGAAATCTGACTCGTAATCGTGCTCAGAGTCGGGCTCCGGATGCACAGCTGGGATGTGTTCCTGTTGCTGCTGCTGCTCGTGCTCCTGCTCCTGCTCCTGCTCAAGTGGCTGCGGTTGCAGCGGTGGTGGCGGCGGCGGCGGATCGGGGAAGTTCAAGTCGCTGGGTATCAATTCAAGTGGGAAAATCATGTTTGCCGATTCGCGCCAACGGTCTTCATTGCTCTCAGCTCCATCCTCGCCATTGAGACGTCCAGACAGCGGGACACGCTGCAAGCGAGCGGCGGGCATCTCCCGACTGGTGCGACCACCACCGGCGGTGCGCGATGTGTTGGCAATAATATTGTTGTTGCGACGCGTCGAGTTCTGGCGCGAGTCGTTCATCTGGAAAGAGCAGGAGAAACACAGAGATATATAACATATGCGATATATATATATATATACATGATGCTAATATATTCATACATGGAACTCCATGATGTCTGGCGCTTCGGCGCGAGTTCGCGTGCGCGATGGCCGCCCGCTGCTGGGCAGATGCGGCATTGGTGGATGACGTGGCGGTATGCCAGCACCCATGCCCGATGCCGGGCCCTGTGCACTGGGAAATAGCTGGGGCGGTGCCTGCTGCTGTGGCTGCGACACTGACTGCTGCTGCTGCTGCTGCTGTGCAGTCTGTTCTGGTGGACTTACCGAATCCCGATCATCGGTCAAATCAATCTCGGCATATATATTGTAGAGCGCCTGATGGCGAGCGCCATTGTGGCGTTGTCGCGGACGACGTGGCTCCACGCTGACAGCTGGCAAGAATCAAAATAATTATATATAATATATGTATGCCAACAACATATTAGAGGGCGCACTTACCAGGTGCAGGAACTGGAGCTGCGGCTGGAGTAGCAGCTGCTGTGCTGGCTGAGGCAGCGGCTGCATTATTGCCGCTGCCGCTGCCGCTGTTGCTAGTCGTGAGAGTGGGCGGTGCCGTTGAGTTTGTGGATGGCGCCGTGGGCAGCGATGCGGCGTTCACGAATTGCATCGATGGAATCAGTCTGGGTATGGAGCTGCGGAAATTGTTGCTGGCTGAGCCTGGCGTCGATGCTGTGGTGGCCGCCGCTGTTGCTCCAAATCCAGCTAGTTGTGCAGACGGTGGTAATGGCGGCGGAGCCAATACACTGGAGCTGCTGCTGCTGCTGGTTGTTGTCGATGAGGAGTTTGTGAGCCAACTGTTTACGGCAGTGGCCGCGGCACTTGTCGCATTCGTAGTAGCGCTGCTTGCAGCTGCGCCCGATTCACCAGCTATGCTGGCAGTCGAAGCAGCTGCAGTTGTGGCATTCGATGAGGCAGAGGCAGCACTCAGAGCAGCTGCAGCCGCTGCTGCGGAGGCGTCACGATTGCGCAGCTGATGAGCCAGCTTGAGCTCTTTGATCAGGTGAGGCAGCAGAAAGTGTGCCGCATAGAGGCAGGCATCGGTTTGGCTCTCCATGTCCAGGGCTTTGGCCTCCTCCAGCCACCAGTGCAGAGCTGCGGAGTGAAAGAGAATGGTCAGCTCGAAAGCTCTAGAAGATTTCAGATCAGGCACTCACCATCCTGTGTGAACATCTCCATTTGTGTCTCTTCGGTCGGATTCTGGTGCGTGGGCATGCAGACGCAGTACTGCTGGTCCAGGTAGAGTAGACGGCGTCGCACACCAGTGTTGCACAGCGAGGAATTGTTGGGATGGCTAACAGCCGTATTCGAGCCGCCGCCAGTGCTGCCGGTGCCGGTGCCGGTGCCGTTGGCGCCGGTGCCATTGGCGCCGGTGCTAATCACTGCCGCAGTCGGCGGTGCTGTCGATGGCTGCTCGTCGAGCAGATTGCTCATGTTCGTATTGTTGCCGGCACCGCCGCCAGCATTGCGTTCCAGCTGCACCATGGCCGGCGGCAGGAATCCATTCACATTGACATCTCCAGGATTGGCGGCATCCGTGCCAGAGCTGCCGCGCCCAATGAAACTGAAATCGGGCGCCATCCACGAATCGGATGAGGAGCGCAAGGCGGCTGCCACCGAACTGGCACTCGAGCTGTTGCGTCCAGCAGCTGCTGCTGCTGCTGCCGCCGCCGCCGCGGACGACGACGAGGCGCCGCCATTCACATCTATGTCCAGGGGCAATGCAATCGAGCTATTCATGCGCACGCGGAAGTTCGATGGCGGCTGTGGCATCAGGTGTCCATGTCCGTGGGCGTGGGCGTGGCCACGTAAAATCTCACGCATTTGTGCCGTTTCGAATCCGTCGGCGGCTTCGTTCAGCTGATCATAGAGGAACACACTGGCCTCACGCGCCGACTGATCCAAGCCATTGCCACTGACCGCACCATGGCCACCATTCGGTTCGATGGCGGCGCTGCGCCGTGGCCGATTGTTGGAGTTGGCTGCGGCCGAGGTGCCCGAGCTGCTGCCGGTGCCGTTCACTTGGGCGAGAACTTCGTCGATGAGAGCCGCATCGTCGGCATTGCGTGCACGCGTGTCCTCATCGTCGTCCTCATCGTCGTCGTCGTCATCCTCGTCGTCGTCGTCCTCATCATCCTCGGCATCGACGTCGGCATCATTGGATGCTGTCTCGGACGACTCCGGCTCATAGATATGATCAAATACTTCAATATATTGGCGCGGACGCTCCTCATCCACATCGGTTTCGCTATGCTCGTCCGCCTCCTCATCGGCGGCCTCATCATCATCGTCATCGTCCTCCTCCTCAGCGTTGCGTTCGTCGTTCTCCGTGGATGCTTCCGAGTCCGATTCACTGGAGCTGACGTCGCCCAGCATCGATGCATTCATGTCCCGTGCGGTGCGTGGTCCACCGCCAGCGCCGCCACGTCCACCCACACTGCTGGCGCTGGCCACTCCACTGCCATGGCCAGCAGCACCACTGCCGCCGTTGCCGTTGCCGCCGCCGGTATCTGATGAAGTGGAGGCGCCATCGCTGCCACCCCCACCACCGGCGCCGCCGCTGGCGCTTCCGCTGCCAGTGCCATTGTCGTTGACGGCGCCGCTGCTGCCATTGCCACTGCCATGGCCACCGGTGCCGTCGACATCCACGTCCGAGTTGCTGCTGCGACGCATGCGTGCACCGCCGCCGCCAATGTTGCCAACGGCCGAGCTGCTGCCCGACGAGCTGGCGCCCATGGCCTGGCCAGAGCCAGAGCCGCTGCTGCCGTTTTCAGTCGCTTCGCCGCCAGATCCGTTGGCGTTGGCACTGCTGCTGGCGTTGCCGCTGCCGCTGCCACTGCCGCGCGACGCCAGGAAGAGGCCCTCGCACTGCAGGAAATCGTCCCAGAGTTGATCGAAATTGAGCACCGGACGCACCGCTGAGCTGCCACCAGCTGCGCCGGCTGCGGGCGGTGGTGGTTCGGCGGCCTCGGCGCCGTCGCTGCGTTCGTCGCCTACATCGATGGCGGCTGCATTGTGATTGCCGCCGATGATGCCGGGCCCGCCGCCGCCGCTGCTGCCAGTGCCCGAGCCCGAGGATGGCTGCGGTGCCGAGTCCTCCGAGTCCACGGCCATCTCGTCCGAATTGAATATGAACTCGAATGCATGACGACGATCGGACAGCACATTCCGTATGATATCGCGCAGCACATGCTCACCGCTGCCCGAGCGCTCCGGACCGGCGTTGACGGTGCGTGCCGCCAGGCGTGGATACAGGCGACGATTGATGATCGCGCTAACTGTGTTGCCTCCGCCGATGCCGTTGGCATTGCTGCTGTTGCCATTGCTGCCGCCATTGCCGGCCGAGCTGGCGGCGCCGAAGAGGATGCGTTTCGAGCCCAGCGCTGATGTTGCCACATTGAAGCGCAACAGAATCTCCATGGGGCGCAAGATGGCGCCCAGAGTGCTCAACGTATTGTGATTGGACAGGTCCTTGTATTGGGCCACCTTGGTCAGATAGGTCATCACGCCCTGGCGCAACAGCACCCGGTACATTGTGTTCCGATGCATGTGCACCTTATCGTACAGCATGGGCGACTCGATCAGGTTGGGGAACAGGCTCATCAGCACCTGCAGACGTGTGTGCTTCTCGGCCGAGTCCGGCTGGGCTAGGGCGCGCGCCACCGCCGCGTGCAGCTCATCGGCGACCATTTGCTGCACGCTGGCCTGCTGATAGCAATCCGAGAGCGAGCAGATCAGCACGCGCGCCATTGTGCTCACCTCGGAGACATGCTGGCGCTGGGTCATCGGCAGGAAGCGATCCAGCATCACGGCCAGGAAGCTCTGCGACTCGCTGCCAATCAATGGACTATCGCTGGGCACATACACATGCGCGAGCAGCACCCGCGGCACCAGCGACTGGTAGGCGCGTGTCGCGTCCGCCAGCAGCTTCAGCAATGTGGCGCGCGACAGCGTCGGCTTGTTGTGGTTGTGTGCACTGGTCGGTATATGCCAGGTGCAGCAGCAGGGCTCGTACTTTTCCGCGCTGCAGGCCGTCGAGCCACCTGACTTCTTCAAGCTGGGAATTGTGTCCTGCAACGATAATGAGAGCATGTTTAGTAGAAAGCATTGACTAGGAGATAATCCCATGATGTCCATGATAGGCATGTTCGACTAGAAGATACCCTGGCACGGACTTCAGTCGGGTTACACCCTCCCTCTGCCCCAGCTACTCGCACATTGAATGTTTGAACTTACGTCCTCTTCGGGATTCGCCATGCATCCGGCTGTTGTGCCTGTTGGCGGTTGATCGGGCAGCAGGAGCTCTGCAGCCGAGCTCTGCTGCGGCTGATCCGGCACATTGGCGGTGTAATGACAGCAGGGCTGCACCAGTGCCAGCAGCAGCTCCTTGAGCACGGCAATGGAGGACTGCACGGTTGGATCATCGATCAAGTCGGCTTTGGGTGTGGTTTCCTTCTGGGTTGCGTTCGATGCGCCTGATGTGCTCGGCTGCTGGCCAAATTTGGACTTGACCATGACGCGGCCATCTTCAATCAGACTGCTGCTGCTACTCGCATTGATCATATACTCGCCCTTGAGCGTCTCCTTGGCGGCGGCCACGAAGATCTTGGGGTCGCGCGACACCGCTGTCGAGACCTGGGTGAGCACATAGATGAGGTCACGATGGCCCACTGGGACAATGCCAGCGGCTCGCATGCCCAGCACACGCTCCATGGCTTCCTGCAGCACGGGCGGCGCCTCCAGGACGTGACGCATTATGATGATCGCATAGGTGGGAAAGCCCATGAAGCTGCACGATTGCTGCAAGTGGAGCAGCATGTGGACACCGCCGCAGCGTATGAACACCTGGGCGTTATCGAAATTCCGGGTCAGTCGCGCGCACAGGCGCAGCAGCGACAGCTTCGTCTCGTGGTGCAGCAGCTGCGGCGTCTGCAGCAATGCCACAACGCTGGTAATGATGCGGCCGCAGTCGAACTTGCTCAGGCCGACGTTCTCCTCGTTGAGCACAATCTTCAGTGTGCGCTTGGGTATGCCCGTCATCGAGGAGGCCGAGTGGCCGGTGTTGGTGGTGGTGTGGCTGCCGCCGCCGCCGCCGCCGCCGCTGCTGCTGCTGCTGCTGCTGCTGCTGCTACTGCTGTTGGCAGCGGCAGCTGCTGCGGCCTTGGCCTTGGCTGCAGCCGCAGCGCTCTTCTGGCGCGACTTGCTGCGCGTTGTCATGGCCGGTGGTGGCGATTGGTTGCCACTATTCAAGTCATCTTGGGTTGCTGACGCTCCTGCCGCCTCCTCTTCGGCCTTCCTCTGCTGCCTCAGCAACGCAGACGGAGCTGGCGGTGGCGGCGGCGGCGGCGGAGCCAATGGCTCATTGAAGTTGATCAGCTGGCGCAGCGGCACCAGCTCGTCGGTCTGTATGGTGCCATTGCCGTCGGGCGATGTGCGCACCACACGATTCAGTATGTTATCAATCTTGTGGGATGCAATGGGATTCTGCAGCTGGCTGATCACCTCGCACATCTTCAGTGCCGGATAGACGGGCCGATGGCTGCCGGACGCATCGCTCACCTGGGTCATGCAGTTGAAGCTAACGGTGCACCGCTGACGGCCAATATTGATGTGCAGCCAGCGTTCGCCAGCGGCATAGGCGCTGCGTATGAGCTCATTGTTGGCCTCCGAGTAGGCATTCCACTTGCCGGTCGAGGCGTCGTACCAACGCCACAGGTCACTGCTGACCGCACGCATGTTCGACTTGCGCTGCAGTATGTGACTGATGCTATCGATGGCATCGATGAGATCGACCAGATTCTGCACCCAGCGCGGCACCGAGGAGCGCGCCTGTCCCTCGGGCAGCTGGGCCTGCTCCAGCATCCACTGGCTCATGCAGTCGAGCAGCTTCACCAGAGACACCATGGCGTCCTGTGCAGTGATGGCCTCCACCAGCGGACGATGCATATCGCTGTAGTTCTCCTCCAGCAGCAGCGTGGACGTCTTTAGGCGCACGAATAGACGTGTGGCCGTCATTCCACTCAAGCACTCCTCCAGGCGACTGGCTTTCGGTGACGGCTTGCTGCCGGCTGGTGAACCCGCTGCGCCTGCGCCTGCGCCTGTTACCGGCTCGAACAGCTGCAGGGTGAAGTCCACCCACTGGATGATGTTGCGCACAAAGTTGGTGACAAACACCTGGCGATTCAGCTGATTGAGGCGTCTGTAGAGCACGGCTATCAGATCTGCCGCACTGTTCACGGTGTCCGGTATGGCCTCCATGAACTCAAAGGCGCGCGACACGGCCTCGTCACAGAACCGATCGAATACATAGGGTGGCATCAGTTTCAGTTGCCTGTAGTCATAGCCGGTTGAGCTGGGCGGCGGCGGCGGCTTGACCGCCGATTGGGATGAACTAGCTCCAATTGTGGCGGCAACTCCATCAGTGGTTACGCCGCCGGCACTTGTGGTCGAGCTGGATGTGGATGCGTTCGCACCACCACCGCTGCTCGGCCCCTCCATATCGATGTCCATGTCACCGGCAGCAGCAGCTGCATTCGATGCCGAGCTGCCCTGTGACAGGCTTTGAGTAGATCCAGCGCCAGTTGTTGTTGTAGCACCACTACCAGTGGCTGTTCCGGTGCCCGTATTAGCACCGGCTCCAGTTTGTCCTTGGGCCGATTGTGTGAGGGCGCTTGCCTCCGGATTGTTCAGCAGATAGTCTGTGGCCTCCTCCAGCGAGGTATTGCTGCGCAGCGCTTCGATAATGTGATAATGACGGAAGCCCATGTCCGTCAGTGTCTTGATGTGTTCAGCATTGAGGCCGTCGTCTGTGCTGCGTATATAGAGATTCTCGAACTTGATCTCCTTCATGCGCGTATGGTAACGGTCGAGCAGCATCTGATGTGACTTTATCAAGTGCTTCAGTATCAAGAGCATCGTCTCGAACATGCTGGTGCCGTAGTTCTGTATGGGACGGCGGCACCAGATGCGCCGCAATGCCTGCATGGCCAGCTGATGGATGTGAATCAGATAGAAGACCGGCTCGAAGGGCACACTGTCGGCCATGTAGTTGAAGCGTGGACTCATCGTGTACGGTGAGTCGAGCATTGCGCGTGGATTCACCATCTTCTCGAGCAACTGCAGCCAGGCATCCAGGAACTCGCCAGTGCCCTCGGGGCAGTCGCGTTTATCATCCTCATGCGTCTGCATCAGATCATCCATTGGTGCCCATTGATCGAATTCGAACTTCTGCGAAACGTTGTCCAGCGACAGGGCCCAGTAGAACATCTCGAAGAACGCCTTCAGGCCGTTCTCGGCGCAAAACTGTGAGATCATCAAGTGGAAGGCGCTGCGCTTATCATCGAACAGCATCGGGCCGGTGAATCCGACCGAGCAGATGAGAAAGGTCAGCTTCAGTTTGGGCACCGGCTTGGGCAATATGCTCTCATGACTGAATCCATTCACCAATATGGAGCTGAGGATGCGAGCGATTTCGCGCGCCTCCGGCGTAGGAACTTTGTTAATGTTACTAATGAGGTCATTGATGCGACGTTGACGTGCCTGCGGTGAGCCCACCGATAGCTTCACCAGAGTGCCCAGCAGCTCAGCCAGGGCACGGCCCAGACGCGAACTGGCCGCCAGCAGCGATTTGATATAGCGGAATTGCTCTTCGGGTGTGTATTTGGTACGGAATTCGGCAGCGCGCTCCAATTTGCGTGACAATTCGGCTTCGGTCATTGGATCCGCGGTGCCGGCAGCAGCGGACATTTGTGCAGCAATCTCATCCCATATGAGATCCGGATGCTGGGTGGGCTCATCCGAGCACAGATTCAACAATATTGTGCTCTCCCACACCAGCGATATGTACAGCTGGACCAGTTGCTGCAGCAGCTGCACGCCCGTCTCACGATTGGCGCCCCAACGCTTGAGCAGCACAGTGCGCATTTCGGTGGACGCATTGCGGCAGAGATGCACCAGCATCACCACATAGCCATGCACAAAGCTCATGTTGTGCAATATGGGCGTGTATTCGGCATTGGCAAATCCATCCTCCAGCCGCTGGCAGCAGACGAGCTCCGCCAGCAGCACGCTGCCGCCCGGAAATGTGAAGTGCTTGATCAACGGTTTCAATTTGGCCACAATGTCGGCCAGCTGCTTGAGTGCCACGTCCAATACTTTTGTCTCCTGCGCCTGGCTCAAGATCGCCTTGCAGACGTTCGCCACAGCCTGGGATGTGGTCGACACTGGTGAGTCCACTGGCAAATTGGGCAGCGAGAGCAGCTGCAGTATCGGCTTAAGGCCATCCTTTTGCACAAATTCACGGCAGTGATCGCCATTTGGGCTGTTGCTGAAGATCGCCTCGATAAACTTCATAACATTCAGTATGTAATCGATGAGCGGTATGGCCTCGCGTTCGGGCTGCTGTGGTTGTTGTTGTTGCTGCGGCTGCTGCTGCTGCTGCTGTGGTTGTTGTTGCTGTGATTGCTGTGGCAACAGTTGCTGCTGTTGCTGCTGTGATTGCGGTTGCTGTTGACGATTGGCCACCATGGGCGACTGTTGAGCGCTGGCATGTGTTTGTTGTTGTTGCTGCTGCTGCTGTTGTTGTTGTTGCTGCTGCTGCTGCTGCTGAGATGCCGAGCTCATCTCCTCGTCGTCATCATCATCGTCGCCGCTGCTGTCATTATTATCGGTGGCGCTCTGCAGTGCTGGCCCAGCTGCCACCATGACCATAGCCGATGGCGATGGCGTTGACGGTGCCGTGACGTGAGCGGCGCTAGTGACACTGTTCTCCTTGTTGGCGCGCCAGCATATGAAGCTGGGATCAGAGCCAAGGCGTACCAGTTCGTTGAGCAAACGTACAATCGCCTCGGTGGCATCGGCACGCAAGTAGGGATGGTGCTTGATCAGATCGTCCATGGCGTTGCCCAAATTGGTGGCCGTATCGCCCAAAGGATCCGAGCTGCGACGGCGTCGCATGGCCACCAAATAGTCCGGTGAGAGCAGCACGCGTAGCACCTTATCGAACGGATCGTACGATAGAAACTCAAAGAGGCCGCGTTCATTCAGGCACAGCGCCGAGAACACATTCGGCAGAGAGCCGAGAACCTCGCGTGTTGCCGGCACATCCTTCTGCAGGAGCGCCTTCAGCATCACACTGGTGATGCCCAAGTCCTGCAGCGATGACAACAGCGATGGCTCATTGAATACGTAGACGGTGACCACATCGGTGGCCAGCAAAAACAGTGATGGTCCGTAATACTCGGCATTGGCGATGATGTGACGCAACGACTGAGTCAGGCTAGTCTCCATAATGTTGCGCATATTGCTGAAGTGGGCATGATCCTGAATGCTCTTCTTTAAGAAGTTCAGCATTGACTTCAACAGCGCCGCCCGCTGGGTCACACACGACGGCTTCTTTGGCTGCAAGCTGCTGCGCAGCTGTGACGACAGCTCGGCCTTGCGCTCGGCCAGTGGTCGAGCATAGTAGCTATTTGCCGGATACTGTACAGGTCGTTCGCGAGCAACTGCATCGCTGCTGCTGCTGCTGGCCGCTGCGGCCAGGCTGCTCAGCGCATGTATGCCTGAGCTGCGGGAGCCAATCTCCAGCCAACTGGCTGGTGTCCCAGCGCCAGCAGCACGCGGATGATCACCGCCGCTGTGCTCCATGTAGACGCGATAGGCACGCTGGGCATTATCACTGGCACTGCCGCTGCCATCGCTGCTCGAATTATCGCGACGCGGAGAACCACTGCCACTGGCCACAGATGCATTCTCTGTGGCAGCATCTGAAATCGGGAGAACACCTTAGCGCCTTGCAGTCAAATGGGGGCAATGATTTAGGCAACTTACCATCATCATCGGCATGCTCCAAAGAGCCGTCGAGTTTATCTGTGGAGTTGCTCTCGTCCCGCAGAGTTGACTCCTTCAGTGTGATGCCGATTTCGGCTAGGGCACGGCAACAGCTTTTGATCTCCTTCTCGAGGCGGTCAATGAAGACATTGAGGCCGTTGTTCTGGTGAAAGCGTGCAATGTCAATGTTGGTAATCAGATCAATAACGCGCACGGCGCGGGTCACAAATGTGATGTGCTCCAGATCAACACCCGGCCAGCTAATGACGCGCAACAGCGACTGCATCATGCCGCTCTTGACGAGCGCCGAGCCGCCCAGCTCATAGCTGGCCAGATGGTAAAGCAACGAGAATAGCGAGGTGGCCAAGATCAATGGATAGCGATCTGTCAAGCCGTGTGTGGTCAAATTATCAATGCAATCGCGCACTAGCAAAGGCAATGTGCCGCCTTGTCGCTCAGCGCCCGTATAATGCACGATTTTCATCAAACGGGAGCCAGCTCTGAAATGAGTAAAGATCATGGCCAAATGATTAAGTGATTCTCTACAATTCAGATTCTCTATCGCTCGTTGTCTTACCTGGGCACACTGGGATTACGATCAAAGTGGAGCATTGATGTTAGAGTACGCAGCACAGCGGCACGTATTTCCACCAAATGCACATCTTCTTTATCAATCAGTTCGCATAGCTCCTCTCCGAAGCCAGGGTAGAGCACTTTATCTGTGTTATCCTGCAGTGCGTTCGAATATATCAGTATCGATACAGCCTGCAGGCGCGCCTGCACAAATTGCAAACGCAACTTGTAATTGTTAAAGCCAGAAATGAGACGCACTCGATGAGCGATGCGCATCTGTGAAAGGGGAAAATTAATCACTTGCAAAATGCATCATACAATGAGCAATAGCAATTCCAATTGCAATTGCAATCAGAACATACCTTAATGGCCTCACTGGGCTTTGAGATCTGTCCGGCAATGATTTTGATAACTTCTGGGGCATCCGCTGTCTGGCAGAGATCCATCATGTCTGGTATTTCCAGCTGTGCAGCATGGCCATTCTCATCGACATAGTCAATGCACAACTGATAAAGGAACTCGAGCTTTGGCTCGCCAATGCAGCAGTCCTTTAGGGATAGTCCGTAGTTTGGATCGCCCCAACGCTGCAAAGTTCGTGAAACACATAAGATCAGTATATTTGGCAAAATCAGATCGATCAAATTACTAAATAATGCTTACCTCGGCGATATTGAACAGTTTGACAATAAGCAATTCCTTCTTCTCAAACGGCAAGCGTGGAATGAAATTGCTTCGCTTGGAGAACATGTACAGTAAATTGAGCACGGCCAACACAATGTCCATGTTCTGTGATGACAAAAGCTGCGTCAGGTGCTCAATTGAATTGTACAAATGACGAGAGAACGAGTGCTCGATGAGCAATGTTGTGAAATTGAGTACGTGCAGCAGCAAAGTAACATCCTGGGAAAGTTAGACAATTGGATAGATCAAACATATATACCTAGACATTAACGTTTTCATTTGTCTCTAACAATCTTAAAGACTTACCGATTCGACGAATGTTGTATCACACTGCAGCACAAACTCATTGGCATTCACATGGCGAGCCGCCTCTTCGAGTATTTTGTCGAAGCGATCCAATATTTCAATCCAATGATATAATTCACATTTTCCGTATATCCAAACATGCACTGTATCCAAAAATTCTAGCAATTCGGGACGAGTGCGTCGTTTGGTCAATTCATCAATCAATTCGCGACATTCTGAAGTCAGCTCCGAAGAGCCTTTCTTCAGTTTAACGGTATCAACCTTCATGGCTGACGCCTGCGGCTGCGTTAGCTGCCGACGCCGCCTTGTGAAAGTTCTTGGTTCAGTCAAGTTGTTGTGTTTCTTCCTTGGTTTGTTATTCTTTTCAATATTATTAATCCGTAATTATAATCTTTTTAAAATTATGTGTTTCGTTTATCCTCCAATAGCATAGAGTTTTTCAAATTTTATTCGTCAAAGTCTTCAATAAACTGAAAAAAGTCAGGAATTAATTTTTGACACAATTGACAAGTGAATGTTTTCACAACACTGCAATAGTTTTACTAAACGACAAAAAAAAAAAAAAAAATATTTCAAACGGAGAACAGAATATAAAAATTCGGTTTAATTCCGTAAAATTCCGAGTACTTCACTTGAGGCACGCACTTTTAACACTGAAACAATACAGAACTTCTTCCGACAATAAATAAAACAGGAATGAACAAAAAAAAAAAAAAAAAATTAGAACTGTCAGTGAGTTCCGAGTAAATGAAATGAATGCCAAACTAACAGAGCTTTCGTCGTTTTCAGTTTTCAGTTGTCAGCTGTGGCGCCGATGCGAAAACGACGACGACGTCGCTGTCGCCACCGATGATTCGTCTTCAATTTGCTTGCTGCTTACTTGTAACAATAACACAGACTTAACTTGCAATTAAACGTGAATTTCAGCAAGCACAAAAAAAAAACATAAAAAAATGAACACATGTGTTTACGAGTGCAAACGATTGGTGTACTACCTTCACTTTGAGATGACAAATGTATTAAATTTTACAATTTAGGATTTGTAATATATGAATTGCTTTTACAACCTGCCGATGCACAATGAGAGTGTTATCGATAAACGTCAGCTGTTTTATATACAAACTTACATCAATCAAGAGCAGCACAAACCTGGCCCCACTTGCTACATATATATATATACCCACACACACACACATATGCGTGCGGGTGTGAGTAAGTGTATGTCTGCGTATAAATTTTATGTTTTTCGTAGCACTTTAACAATTTAAAATGATCTATGCACTTTTGAGAATCAATAAATAGCGGCTTCCCGTTAAGTTGCCAAACACAGTTTTTTCGCGTAGCTTGCACTAATTTCACAAATTGAAAGGTCTTGGTACACGCATCACTTAGAAGCAGATAGCAGACGCTAAATAATAAGAAGAACGTATGCGGCAGGCCTTACAATGTTAACCGCAGCTTGTTTGTGATTTCTATTAATTTACGTTGCCGATATCACTGCAGCAAGTCTTAGGTGTCGACGTTGTCTGCTGTTATTGTAGACGTCGCCGCGGTCGCTGCCGCAGCAGCTGCAACCACAACAGAAAGCGAATTCGCCGAAAAAGAGCAGCAACAAATGTATGCGTATTTGAACGTGTGTTTGTGTTTGAATACATGTACACATACATATGCATATGTACGTTCGAATATATATATATGCATGTGTGTGCGAGATTGCTTGTGAAGATGTATTGTTCGAAAGCCAATGGCACATTGAGACAGCTATGGGCAACAATATTTGGTTGTTGCATTTTAAGCTATGGCAACAAATGCTTTTTTGTTCGAACATATCAACACATAAATCTGTAGTCTGCTGCACGCACATGCATACATATTTGTATGTATATAGATATACATATATTTATATATAATAAGCATTTTGCAAAAGCAATCCGCGCACCATAGTTTACCTGCTCAATTTTTAATTCTTAACACATTTAATGGTCCTGTACGTATTTTTTTCACCGAAACCAATCACACAAACTCTCGTACGCACGACGGCAAATTTTGTAGCACGAAGTGAAAAAAATGGAATGAATATCCAAATTCCGAAGTAATGTCAAAATCGTTTAGACACAAAAAAAAAAGTGTAACAAAATGAACAAAATGAAAAAAAAAAAAAAAAAAATGATTGCCACAGGCCACACAATGCACCTAGCATGTGTGAAGGAAATTGCATTTAAGTAAAAAACGAATGGTCAATACTCACATTTACATTAAACCGCAGCATATTGCTGCTATTATTGTTATCTTATATTCAATCTAAAAACGTTCTTATTTGGTTCGACAATTGTAATTTCAGTTCGTTAAATTTCCTCAGCACGCACTTATTCACTTATACTTTAGAAACAACACTATCTCTGTCAAAAGCAGCTTGTGAACAATTGTGGTTCAATTGTTGGAGCTACTACAGTGCGAACAAAAATCTTTCGCTCACAAAGCGCAGTTGTTCGTTTGAATGTGAGTGTCAATATGTTCGTTCGTCTTCGGTAAAGCTTGGTATGGAATTGTACGGACTTTGTGCTTACCCGTAAATATGTTAACTTTTTTCCAAAAAACTTAAAATATTATAAGAGATGATTTTTGGACTTATGCGTAATTTAAATTCTCGTTAAAATGGTAAATTTGACTCGACAACTAAAGCTTAAAGAAGTATATATAGCTGTTACAATTTTGGATGTGTTAAAATAAAATTTATACATATTAACCAAAAAGCAAATAAAAAATGATAGAAACTTACAAATTTTTATATAATATTTTGAATGTAGCACTTGGTTCCGTTCTTCTGAGTTCGCCAATTCAACCAAAACAACAAAAATAAACGACTATACTATGCAACACTGCCTTTAAACGCACTGATAGCAGCACTGTATGGTAAAAATGCTTAAATTTGTATCGATAATAATAACACGATATAATAACATAATTGTTACGAGCTCAAATTTGTTTAGCCGAAATAGTATTTGAGTTACAGTCGGTAAAATCAAGACCTACTTTTCGTAATTTTGTTAACAGTTAAATCAGCCACATATGTATATGAAAATATATTTTGAAGTTTTTTTACAGGCAGAAAGAAAGCCTGACCAGTAAAATTTAAATATTTCGTATGACATTTTTTAAAATGAACTATTCAAATAACAAATGATTATTCAAGAAATTTAAGTTTTTCCACCTATGCACAGATGTGTTTATTATATTCTAAATTAATTATTAGCTATAATTAAAATACATATATTTGGCTTGAGTTTCTTAAAAATATTTTATGAACTAAATATAATTAAAAATAAAAATAGATTTAAATACATAAACAACAATCTTAAATGCAATGATTTATAGATTTGGAGTGGTCTTTTTGTTGGACTGCTAAAAGCTATGCAAATGCGTCGTACTGACTGCTTCGCTACTTTGTCCAGTCTCTGCCTCAAAGAGGACTTGCTGTATGCGCAGCTTGGCCACGGACCGGGCATATGGATCGACTATCGACCTTAATTGTGAGGCAATACTTTGGCCAAAGGCAAACAGATCATCATCACTGCCAGAAAAGCTCAAGTTTGGATTTCCATTTGTGGTCAATTCCAAATGTTGTGATGGTGATGGCGACGGAAAGGGCGTTGCTAGTCTCTGTGACTGTTGTTGTTGGCTTTGCCCATAGTTCATATATTTTAATTTACGCGGCAACGTTTGCTGTTGCTGCTGCTGACTCTGCTGTTGTTGTTGCTGCTGCTGTTGTTGCTGCTGTTCCATAAGGCACAGCTGCGAGTCATCAATGATGAGTTCACTTTTATTTGGCGGCGTGCGTATAGAGTGTGTCGAGCAGATGCTCTGCAGATCGTCCGTTTGACTGCTTGCGTTTGGAGGTATATGGGTATTAGTGCCTGTGGTCATAGTCTTTTTAGCGTGCTCATCCACATCCGTATGAAATACATCATCCATATGACCATTCGATTCCAGCTCATCCGCATGATGATCCTCAGTCTGATGTTGTTGCTCCTGCTGCTGTACTGCATCTTCAATTATCTGACTAGCGGCACTGAGCACCATTTTCTGTGGTGTTTCCTTTTTGATGGCTACTTTTGAATCTTTGCTCTTAACCTGTTACAAGATTTACTGATTATAGGTCCATATACAACAATACAAACAAAACAATTATAGGACAACTTACGCGTTTGCAATGGGACAGCGAAACGGAGCGCAGAAATGCATCTGCGCGCTTGAACCAAAATAGTTTTGGTTCGTAGCATCGACCCATCTCCTTTTCTCGCATTAATATTCGTAATTCCTTTGTGTAAACGGTTCGTACGCTTTTGATTTTCAATTTAATATCGAGGACTGTCAATTGCGGTATTTTCAATGTTCTAATTATCGCTTCGTATGCTTCTTCGCGGGCCACACGATTCTTATAGGTGTCCAATAGTGAATTGTAGAGGCATGGTTGGCGTTTGTATGCGTCGAGGAATTCAGTAATAGGTATTTTTGTTTCGCCTATTTTCGCCATCGTTTCGTTTGTTTGTTTAATAACAATAATAGCTAATTATGTGTATGTGTATATGGTTTGGTTGTTTACACTACTTTAGAGATGGTTCAGCATCAGCTGGGCTTCGCGATTTGCTCATCTTTTATTTACATACAGCAACTATCGTTATCATCTATCGGCATTGTTAATAGTTTAACCGACAGATGTCGCTAATTTGGGATTGTATCCTCGCTAATCCTAACAATTTATCGATTAGTGTGCACTTGTTCGTAGCAATGCACTATGTATACGTTATCTTATTGTAAACATGCTGCGATATGACATAACAGGTGCACGAGCACATGTAACAAATACATACATATGTAGGAAGCAGAGAAACAGCCTAAAAGATATAAAGCTTACATTAGCAGGTGCACGTGTGCATCAAACGCTCATCTCTAATGTAGTGTATTGTAGTTGTACTCCAATCAGAACTTGCCGGCTAAGCAATTAAAATTTCTTTTTTATGCTGCCCAAACCAAAAAAGTACATCAACTGTCTGCGGGAACACTTCAGTCTGAATACGTTCAAGCCGCTCCAATGGCAGATAATACGTGCATTGATTGCCCAGCCTCGTGGCAGCGATGTGTGCGCAGTGATAGCCACCGGCTATGGCAAATCGTTGAGCTATCAGTTTCCAGCCTTTTACTTAAATAAGGTGGTTGTGGTTATATCGCCGCTGATTGCATTGATGGAAGATCAAGTAAACGCACTGAACGAGAGATCCAAGACTGGGCCATGTGCCTGCCTGCTGGGCACTGCGCAGGAGGATCGGACGATCAAAGAGCGCATTCTGGCGCTTCAGTTCAAATTGGTCTACGCCACGCCGGAGTACATCACTCGTGGCAATGGCCTCAAAATGCTGCGTGATCTGGGCCACAATCTTGCGTTAATCGCCATCGATGAGGCACACTGTATCTCAAAGTGGGGCCACGAGTTTCGTCCCGCCTATCGGCAGCTCAGCCAGCTGCGCTCGGCTGTGCCCCAGGTGCGCATCCTGGCACTCACTGGAACGGCTACGCGGCGTGTGCGTCTAGACATCTGCGAGCAGCTGCAGATGCGTAGACCTCTGGTGCTGTGTAGCAACCTGGATCGTCCCAATCTGGAGCTAACGGTTCGAATGCGCAGCTCGAACCTGTGGTCCGATCTGCAGCAATATTTGAACTGGGCTGCCGAAGCAGCGGGCGCCGTTATCATCTTCAGCAACACAATACGTGACACGGAGCATATGGCCCAGGAGCTGTCCAGCCGGGGCAGACCCTGCCACAGCTACCACAGCAAGTTGCCGCTGGAGGTGAAGCGTCGCAATCAGCAGGACTTTGCCAGCGACGTGGTGCAAATTATGGCGGCGACCACAGCGTTTGGCATGGGCATTGACAAGCCCAATGTGCGGCTGGTTGTGCACTACGGTGCGCCCAGCGACATGGAGCGCTATTACCAGGAGATAGGACGTGCCGGCCGGGACGGCCTGCCGGCTAAGTGCGTGCTCTTCTACAGCGAGGCAGATGCGGCGATCCACCGGCGACTGCAGCACAGCCAGCCTGTAACGGCGCAGCGCAGCGAGGAGTTGCAGCAGCTGGCCCAGGCCATGCTGGAGTATACCCAGATCAGTCAATGTCGACGCCGATACATTCTCAACTACTTCGATGACCGAGCTTCGTTGGCCACACTGCAGCAGCGCTCTAATTGCTGTGACAACTGCCGCAAAGCCCGGCAAGCGAAGCCGGCTGTCCAAGTGGACTCCGCTCCGCTGGACGTGAGTGGCGAGTCCCGTCTGCTGCTGGGCATGCTGCGGGATCTGAATGGGCGATTGGGTTTGGGCAAACTCATCATGGCGCTGCGTGGCTCACGGAGCAAGTGCATCAGCAGCGAGTGCCGCAGCCACGAGCACTTCGGCAAGGGCGCACACCGTTCCATAGCGTGGTTCAAGGCCCTGGCGGAACATCTGAAATCCCTAGGCTATATCAAGGATGACTACCAGCGCAGCACGAAAATCACCTTTGGCTACCTCATGCCTCAGGTGACGCTGCAGGGCTGCTGCTGGCTGGACGAGGAGCCAGCGAAAGCTCAACCAATAACCGTTCAGCCCGATTCTCGTTTGGCCAAACTGCGGCAAACGTGTCGCATGGGTAAACTGGCCAACGACGATCTCGACTGGGGCTCCGATATCGATCCAAATGAAGTGGACGAGGCAGTGGAGAAAAGCGAGAACGATTCGGTCTGGGGACCCGATCTGGACATAGACTTTCAGCAAATCGACGAGGCCGTTGCCAAGTCGAAGCAGCCTCCTCCTGCCGATCAGTTGGAGCTGGAATCTTTACTTGCCGACTGTCAAAAGATCCTGCACGAGGAGCAGGAGGAAGCGGTGCGCACTCTGAAGGCGCGCAAGCGCGTCTGGCAATATCTCGAGGGCAGCTACCAAAGGCGACCCCTCATACCAAAGTACAAAAAGCAATCGACTTAACAAATAATATAGTAATATACATATATACATATAGTATATATATCTTTTGATATATATCGATATTCCTGTTCCTAAACTCAAAAGTAATATATAACTAGTTTGAATTTGTTTTTCACATACTTTTTCTTAGCTCATTTTCGTTTCCATTGTACTTACAATTTACAAGCAAATAAAATGTCAAATGTTTTATTTTTCTATATATTGAAATATATATGTATATTTTTAGATAATATGCGATATATTTTTATTATTATATTATAATATTCTTAAACACTTTAAATTCGTAGGGCTTACCCTGGCCTTTATTTTTTTTATTTGAATTTATTAAGCTGTCTGTAAAAATAAATATTTTGGGTTATGACGCAGACTTACAGAGATTAGGTATATTATAAATGCGTTTATAAGCACTAGATTAAAGTCAAATTTATAATTTTAGCAGAAAAAGTGCCAAAAGCTATTGGTTAGGGTAAGTAAGTTTATAGATTAAGCATCGCATACCATGTATGTAGTATACATAAGGAGAAAGGGAAAGAGAGAGAGAGAAGAGAATGAGGTTTCCAAAACTTCAGTGAATCATCACTATGATGGTGGCGCATCGGCTAACAGATTATTGCCATCGGCAGTCGCTGGACGACTTTCGCAGCTGTCCTCGCCGCTGCTAGTGGTGGAGGCGCCCTCCTCGGGCGATACTTTGGCCGCCTCATCCGCCTCCTGTTGATTGTCCTGGGCATTGGCGCTGGCCTGTTCAGACTCCTCGGCATCGCCACCCTTTTTGTTCTGCAACGATAGATATGAAATAGTAATATAACTATATATGTATATATGTATGTATACTAGCTGATCCAGCAAACGTTGTTTACCATATCTATTATTTCTAGGGATTATTTTGTACTTAAATACAAAATTGATAATTTACTATAAGTCAAGAAAATTAATGGTGGTCCAACCTTTTTAACTTAGGGCTATAAAAAAAAGATGTTGGCATATTCTCAGATCTACCCAACAGGCACACAAAATTTCGTGAGAATCGGTGGAACCGTTTCGGAGGAGCTTACATACATATGTAAGATAAGACATGTGTATATAGCTATATGTATTGGAGTAGTTAATCACCTTCTTGCGCTTCTTGGGCTTCTCGGCTTTGACCGCATGCAGCTCGGCCTCCTCCTGCTGTGCGGACTTATAGGTGGGCGGAAAGAATTTTGCTGCCTCCTTGTGGCCCACCACGGAATTGGGACTGACATAGCTAGGACCATATTCCATGAGCAACGGAATCGTTGGGCCCGGCACCTTGTTCACTTTCAGCACAATTTTATCGGTGCTGGAACCAAATCAGAAAAGGAAGAAATCTCTTGATATTGATGTAGAATAGTTGCAGAATCTCTCCACCTACGGTACATAGGGCTTGGCATTGTACTTTTCCACGGAGTTGGCAATGAAAACAGCCGTCTCTGGATTATCGCTGGAGAAGAAGCCATAGAGTGGCACATCCTCTTTACAGGCTTCCACCAGATTGATCAAGTCCTTCTTCTTGTACGCATCGAAGGTCATGATAATGTGCGGAGGCTCTGGCACTGGGTCGGGGGGTAAGAAATTTGCGGTCTGTGCCCTGAAATACGTATAGATGAGAGCTGCATGCGTCCTCTGATCACTGGGCACCCAGATCGGTGGGATTTTGATGGTCTTGAACTGTATAGCATCCTCTGAATCGTGATCCTCCGGGTTATCTTCTGGGTTCGCTTCCACTGAAAACGTAAAGATCATTCCAAATGGGAAAAATCACATTCGATATATATCGAAATCGATTTTTGATTCAATTCAGTTCAGTTGCTGTCTAGTATTACCTTCAACTTTGACCTGTACCGTTATTTCGAGATCTGTTATCAGAGGAGGTAGAACGGTCTCCTCCTCGTTGAATTCATCGGGTGGCTTGATGATGTTCTTGGTCAGCTCGTTGGCATACTGTTGCAGTACACTGGGAGGCGTACCAAGACTTTCCTCCACCTTCCAGAAGCACATAAGCAGCTCCTTGTCGTACAAGTATTGGATAACTTCCTGAGGCAATGGATCCTCGGCCGCAAAGTTAACGGTGTTGAAATCACTTTGCGTGATTGTAAAGACTTTACGATCTTTGCATTGGATCTTCAGTGGATCAGCCGGCTCAGAGAGCTTCTTGAACATATCACGATTCACTTGTGGCCCAAATACCGTTATGCCAATATCTGGCAAATTCTCCATAATCGTATCGGTCACATATCTCAAGTACTCGATGCGCTTCCTTCGGCACTCCTCCTCCTCGATTTTGGCCGCTTGCTCGAGCGCCTCGTTACGAATGCGCAACTGTTCGAGCTCAATCGGTTGCAGCTCGGTTATTTCGTAGGTCTGATGGGGCTCTCGAGCGATGGTCGCCTCCAGCTCACGTGTGATCATGGCCACCAGCTTGGGCACATCGGTGCCGAACATGATGTTAATCGCCTTACCATTCTGAGTATAAAGAGAGCATATTGAGATGGTGCTCAAGTCGAGGACTGTCACCCATTTGAAAGACCAAATTACGATTTTCACTGTCGTACTTACGGCAACAAACATCCAAGTAGGTTCGCTTTTCTTGTTAAACCGCTGCAGATACGAAATTGAGCCCGCTTTGCACTATTTTCATAGAGATTCGGATATTATTTGCGAGTATAAACTCCAAATATCGGACTTACAATAGCCAGCTGCAAATTATCGCCACCCAGCTCCAGTTTGATCTTACGCAGACTTCCCACCATGCCCAAGCATGGACCACACCACTCCGAATATATATCGAGCACTGGAAATCGAAAATACCTATGTTGGTTTTCTGTTTGAGCAACTTCTCCTTCGTCTACTTTTCTTTATTACCCAGCAATCCGGGTCGCTGCAAGAACTTTTCAAACTCCTCATCGCTGCTGATGTCCGCCTGCAGCTGCTGAACTCCGCCTTTCTTTGCCATTTCATGCAAAATGATTCGCATAATTGGTTCGAGCGTGCAATTTTCCATGGCTATCCGACTACATAGTCCATACTAGCGCATAATTTATTGATTAAACTTCGCTTCAGGAGCCGGCATTGGCCTTTGCGGGCAGGACGGGGCGTAACCAAGTTGGGAATAAACAAGGTTTACAAAAACCAAAGGGTTTCGTGACAGGAACCAAGAGATCTTAAGTGTCTTTTGAAGCCTGCTAAAGGTTCTACTGGATATACTATATAGCTATATATATGCATATGTATATACATGCCTTTACAGGGTATAAAGAGAATTATTATGTTTAGAAATCTCAAGGAAAGTAGAAAGAAAATTCTACAAGTTATATGCATGTCAACAAAATGATGGTATAAACAAAGCTAAACTGTCATTTCTGCAAATCTAGATTCAAATACTAGACACTCTCACCTATGTTAACCATACCAAAAACATAGAAAAATCTACAAATAACTTCTGCTTAGCTTCCGCCTTCCATGAAACCCTCAAATTGGAACAGAGCTCGAGTATTCTATTCTTTCTTTTTACAGGGTATATGTTAGTGATCATTTCCAAAGTAGTATTAGAAGCTTATAATGCATGCAAGGGTCTTCATTTCCTTTGCTGACTCCGCATAAAATCAATAAAAACCAGTTTTATGGGGTTGTTGTACGTCTCTTAACATTTCGTTGGTTTAGCCCAAACCTAAAGCCAAATGAAATGTTTTTTTTTTCTTAGAATCCACTCAATGTTTTCATTACTTTAATATAGATCATTAAATTCAATATCCAGTGCAAAAAACGCATAATACGTCGACGTAATACAAACATACACACCACACACAACATATATTTTTATATATATATGTATATATATACAGGTATATATGCTCATATAGATACATATACACTTACATATGTAACCATATGCACATATATACACATATATGTATTTATATCTAAAATACCAGTTAATCGTTATACAGCTTAAAATAATGAATAATGGAAATATATGAATATGTAGACAGATGCATCGGTCTCTGCTTCAACTGTGGGCCTTAGCGTGAAGTTAACTGCAACTGATACTGTGGATGTGCAACAAAAAACTCGATTTGGGAGGGCAACGAACCAAGTCTGGAGAGGAGTTAAAGGAAGCCATAGATGAGCTGCTCCAATCATGAATTTAGCTATATGCCTCATTTTTAGAATTTTCAGTTATAGGTTTTTTTTTTAGAATTTGCAATAGTTGGTCTTGTTGGTGCTTGGTTGTTTGGTTGTTTTGGTTAGTGTAAAGCACATTGGGTGTTAGGCAATCGATGTGCTGGACTAGACGCCATTGGACAGTTAGTTTTGTTCGCCTATTCTAGGCCCAGCATCCAATTGATGCCTTGTACTATGAAGAATATGAGCGGCTGCCATGCGACGAGCCATCGAATCCAATCCAGTAGCCTGCCATAGAGTACATGAGGTTTCTCCCAACTGCAATGGGCCAAACATTTTGAGTAAAATCATTAAATAGATAACTTTACGTGCCACCTACGGATTGCGAAACATTTTCTGTAAATCGACCTTCTCCTTGCAGTAGGGACACGTCTGTTTCTTGCCCACAATGCACCAGCCTCGTATGCAGAACTCATGGAACACATGATTGCACGACAACTTGTAGGTGTTCTCGATGACACCCTCTTCCTTTTCAGAGACCAGCAACTGATTGCCACACACGGCACACACATTCTGGTCCAGATGTCGTGTGGGCATGCCCTGCGGCGTGTAGTACTGCAATACAAATGGAAATATATATAAATACACGTATCTAAGATGAGAAGTAGAATTTGACGTACACCTATGGCTGCTGCCATTTTATCTGAACATATTTCGGATATATCGCGACCCAGTACGCCAATATAGAGGCCATAGAAACAGAACATGAGACCCACATCCATCCATATATTGGGCGGCTGTGAAAATATATAGTTCATGCCAAAAAAGGCGGCCATTATGACCAGATAGCCAATAATGCCGAGGCCATAGCTCAATTTGTAGATAAAGTAAAACCACTTATAAACGAGCCTGTAAATGATAAGAAAAAGTATATATGTATATCAGCTTAATTTAAAACAAAAATCAATGAAATTCTCTATCTCTCTCTCACTCGCTCGCTCACCTGGGCGTTGTGCCCTGTATGGGTTTTGTTGTGGCCCGGCGCATTACTAGCGCCGTAATGCAGGTGAATATCAGCCAGATAATAATGAATCGTACCCAGAGAAAGCTGCAGGAGATAACTAGCGGGATTAGCCACATGGCCAGCAGTGTGACAAATGCATAGGATCTGTAGTGCCGCTTCTTCCATTCGACCAATATAATTTGGGCAATGACTAAAGTCACAAACAATATGATAACCATTTCTGAGTGCATAGCATCATGGCCCTTGTGTTTCTCAATCATCAACTGGTGATCGGCCCTACGAGGAAAAGAAACCACACAAATAATTCATGTTTAGCTGAGTGTACCAGTAAATGTATCAGTAAATGTAGGTGTGTTGGCTTACCGCATTCGCTCCTCCGGCGTCATTTCATCCAGGGACTGTAAGAATTACACATTTATTGCAATAGCTTCCATCTAGATGACAAATAATTGGACGTGCTCCACTTACCTTGTTGAGGTCCACTGCGGCATGGAGATCCATGTGCTGCTGATGCATATTGGCGCTGTGTGTCGGCGCGTACAAACCTTGACGACGTCTGCGTCTCTGTGGAATTTTGTCTTCAGTTTGTTCCTTGGGCCCACTTACAATTTACCTAAGTTATATATAGTCTAAATAGAAAACAAATAATACGAGGCAATATTACATATTGTTCCTGTTTGCCATTTAAATGGCGTTGCCACTTGCCACAGACCGACCGCCTAGGGGCGCTGCCATTTGTCAAGGGCGCTAGCGATCATCATCATCGTTGCCTTTCACTTACACAAAAGACACATATTTCTCAATAGAAATACAAATTTGCCAATTATAATCAGCTGTAATCGCTAATACAATTTGTATATCTGACAACTGTAACGTCTACAGCAGGCGTTGCCACGTACACGCAATGGCCGAAGCTGTCTCAGCTGATTGGCTCTGACTATCGATAACTGACAATTCTGACATTTGACAGCACAGCGGCAATTGTTTATAAACTAAAACTTAAAGCTAAGCGAGCGTAAACAGTATGCAAAAGGAACACTGGGGCGCCATTGAGGAGGAGTGCGGGACATTTGCGTTAGACAAATATGTACCCACGACGGCCAAAAAGCCGAAACTGGATGAGCTACGGCACCGCGGGGATTTGATGTCCACGGATAAACAGTGAGTACAGTGAAGCCCGCCGACTAGTAGCACAGCATAATGTATATTTTTGTATAGAGATAAAATCGAGCTGAAGAGCTCACTGGTCACACAAACCATCGAGGTTATGAAACAAACCGAAGTGCTGCAATCTCTCATCGACACCTATTCGAACAAAAACGTAAGCCAATTAGCATACTAGAATATATGCACATATTAATCTTGGTGTTTGCTGTATTAAGGGAACCTCCAACTATCTGCTAAATCCCTGCCAAATGATACCCGAAGTAGACTTTCCGCCAGAGAACGCCGCCGACTTGGTCAGCGAGCAAAAGTTCCAGAAACCCATCTGGTTCATACCTACTGTGGATACCGCATTCTCTCGAGGCGATCCACAACCATATCCAGAGATCTCCACCAACACCTGCCGGTATACGATGCGTAAAGTTATGTGCGGTCTGCTCCGGCTGGCGGGCTTCACGGACTGCTCTGAATCGGCGGTAATACTGCTGACAGATGCGGCCGAGGAATTCATGCGCAGCTTTATCACAGAGTATCGCGGCTTCTACGACATCGATGACAAACTGGAGAGGTCAACGATGCTGCAGTTGCTACCGCTAGAGCAAGCGTACTTCAGCATGACGGGCACCTCGCTCACCCAGGTGCACAACTACTACAAGCATAAGGTGATATCGCGTAATCGCGTCGAGATCAGCGAATTCACCAGCGTGCTGCATGAATACGACAAGCTGATGAAGGAGAGCCAGAGCAGCATGCAGAAGCAGCAGCAACATCTGCAACAACAGCAGCACAACCAACACGATTTCAATGGGCACGATTTTCTTAACATACTCGAAATGCAGCCAGGCGAAGATGGGGGCAGCAGCGCGACTGGTAGCAACAGCATGGGCAACATCGTTGGCGAAATGCTGCAAGAGCTCGGCGGCAGCACCAACTCTAGCATCTCGCTGAGCAACGTGAGCAGCGGCCAACAACAGATGCTAAACAGCAACGCCTTATACGGCCTGCTTGATGGCCAAATGAGCAACAACAGCAACACGATGGCCAGCACAACGAACTATCAAAACAATTTTGATACCTAAAACAGCATTACATTATGCTATTGGCTTAGTTCGGAACAGTTAGGATCAGATGAGTGCCATACAGCATGGTTGCAGCATGAAAGTTCCACTAGCATCCTTTATAATTAGCCTCAAAGTGCCGAAATTTAAATGCCCTATATATATATATTTCTACACTCAATGTTTTCTTAGATAGAAAAATACTTAAATAACATGTCCAATCGATTTTGGTATATGTAAATGTTTGAATTGAATTTAGTTAGAATCTTTTTAAATGGAAATAATTAGCTTGTAATACAGCTTAATAGCCGTACATAATTAAATATATATTTATATATATCTAGAGAGATTTTCTAAACTGAGAAATAATATGTAGTAGAAATCCCTATATAATAATCAAGAGAGTTGTGAAATGATAAGCAAAGGAAACTCAGGAATATGAAATGTTAACAAATAAACAATAAAATACATGAGTTTTAAAAGATCATGTATGGCGAGTTTTTAGTTCTTAGCAATTTTAATAACTAATTGCTTTAAATTGTATTAGAATCGTGAAAATAGATTTATTATTTTATCTAAGCTGTTCCATTTTATGTTGAAATATGGAATCACAATCATGGCTCATTGGAGCGCTGCAGCAGGAGGTACATCTAGTATTCTTAATAAAAACTAAACAGTAATTAACAATTTTATAAGAACTAAGCTTTTTTCTGTTTATTGCGGAATCTTTGGCCAATCTTTGTTTCATTCCAGTTGTTCTTGCGACGCTGTTTGGTGAACTCGTTTGTGGGCTCAATCGCCTGCAACTTGTGGCCAAGCGCATCAGTAGCTCTGTACTCAAAGAATTTATCTTTGCGTGGCTTGCGTGGCACCCAGCTTTGCATATCCCGACCGCTAAGTATTGAGTCGCCATCGACGGCGATGGCAGCAAGAGTGGCGTCTGTTTTTGCTTGCACTTTGTCGTCCTCCAGCTGCCGCCTCTTTATAGTGGGCCTCTTCTGTGGACCCGCTTTCGGCTCAATGTCATCAACGACATAGCAATCGGCATTGGAAAGCAGTTTGACCTGACTGAACCAAGCGTTCTCCTTCTCCGCCTTCAGCGATCCGTTGGTTGGCTGATCACTGATCACTTCGCAGTATTCAACTTGATTTTGTATAATCGCGGTCAGTTTGCCCCACAGATGTGTTTGCATTTCCTTACTGATTTGCAGATCACTAGCGGGAGCTGCATCTTGATCTGCCAGGTAACGCTCGCTTTTGGGCAAAGCTTGTGGTGCAGACGCTTCAGGAGAACTTGCTGTAGTTAGTTCCTTCTTATACATATCATTTCTGAGCAGTGTGTGATCAGTGGCCTCCGCAAACAAACGTAGTTTTGCATAGTCCTCATCGTCTGAATCCGATTCAATTGTGTTTTTACTGCCATTCCGTAGGTGGGACATATTTTGTTTAGGAAGCCGGTACAAAATTTGTTCTACAAACTCTGTTTGTTTACATGCTTTGTCTATCGATAGTCGATAACTAGATGCACGTGCCGAGCGATGTGAGATGGATGTAAAACACTGTACAGCACTGGTTAGCGACATGAGCTAGCGTCATAACGGTTTATTGTGACCGGCAATTGATGTAGTTACATTAAATATAATATTCATAAGGTTTATGTACATATACATATATTGTTTATTACGCCACCGAACTACACAGCCCGCAATTGCTAACGGGACACATTTTCATTTCGACATCTTCGCCAACACGCAAAACAGCTGCCATGCCGTTCTCCGAGTGCGGTGAGATGTGACAATGGAATATCCAATAGCCTGGACTGTCCGTGTTGAAGTGGATGATGGTATAGCCGAAGGCTGGCACCTGCACCGAATCCTTCAGCGGAGCGCCACGGCCGCGACGTGGCAACGGTGTACGCCGGTCGATCTCCTCTATCTGGCCAATGCGCTGCTCACCGAGCACACCCATGCCGACCACCCGGAATGTGTAGCCGTGCAGATGAATGGGATGTGCCGTACTTGATTTGCTCGAAATGACAAACTCCACATTCTTGTTGGCCGGCACTTGGATAACATTGGAGCACTTGCAATGCCGACTCTTGCAATTGAAGCCAAGCGCCGCCTGCTGCGAGCTATTGCAGAAGAACTGCCCAATGCCCAGGTTGCGCGTCTGCAGCAGCGACATCTTCGGCATGGTGAACGTGATGTCGTCCATCTGGAAGCGGAAGCCCTCGCCGCGCAGCTCAAACGCATTCATGCTGGTGTAATAGGTGAGCGCTGGACTGAGTGCTGGCTGCACATGCCGGGCATTTAGGGTAACCAGGGATATGCTCTGCGCACTATTGCCGCCCGCATCGTCGCCCAGCTCATTGAGCATGATGCCCGGCGCATCGTAGGCATAGCTCAGTGTGCTTGTGTCCAGGGCTTGTGTATTGGCGTTCTGGTAGTGCAGCACCGCCTCCTGATGCAACTGGTTCATGGCACAGAAGCTATAGCCCTTGACCCGTATCCAATAATTCGCTATTTCCTGATTGGCGTGCAGGACAAAATCAAAACGTTCCGCTCCATGGAACATAATCTTCTGCACCTCGACGGGCTCAATGTCGTTGCCATCGCTCGCAATCACCACCAAATCGTGATTGTCGATGGACAGGCTAACCGGGCAGTTGGATACGCCTGCAAAGCGTTAATAATTAATATTTAGACAACTACTACTAGGGCTACTCAACCACTTACCATTGAAAATGACACGGAAACGATAGCGACCGCCACGAATAACTCCAAACGTGGCATAGAGCGTGGGCTTCACCTTGCTGTTCTTCTTCATGTTGCGTCCGCGTCCATTGATGAGGATGTTCTCGGCGACGCTCTCGTCGAAGTTGTGCACCCAGTCCTGTATCATGATCACATGCTCGGACTGATCGAAGTCATAGAGGTGGGCATGGGGATTCAGCTTGGGCGGCAGCCGCACAATCAACGGACCGGCAAGCCCAAAGGCGCGCTGGTGCTCGGTGTGGCTGTGCCACCAATTGGTGCCGCCATGGTCCACCTCGAAGCGATAGCGAAACGCCTGGCCCGCCTCAATGGGGTACTGCGTGACGTGGGGCACGCCGTCCATGTGCGGCGTGGAGCGCTGATGGATGCCATGCCAATGTATGGTCGTCGTCTCGTGCATGCTGTTGATGACGTCCGCCACGATGGTGTCGCCGTAGCATACTTCAATGGAACTGCCCGGCAACTGGCCATTGACCACCATGATCTGGGATTCAAGGCCGTCGGCGTATTTGCAATCATCGTTGTGCGGCTCCAACTCCGCCAGCTTAAAGCTATCGATATAGTCCTTGCCATTCAGCTTGAAGCGGTACTTGGATTGGAGATAGCGCTTGCATGAATCGGCCATTGTGTCATCGTAGTGCACCACCATATAGTAATAGCAGGTCATGGGCTGTTGCTCGACGCATTCGCGCTTGCACGGATGCTTCTGATCCTTGTCTGCGTAACGCCATTGTGATGATTCGCCGGACGAGAGCTGTGGATAGAGCTGCTTGATGCGCTCATAATTGCTGACAATACGCTTGCCATCGGCATCTGTAAATAAAGGGTCGACAGTAATCGATCGGCGTTCAATTTGAAAATATCCTCAATCACCTTGAATGCCATCGATTTGCACGATAATCAGGCTACTTATCAACACGATTGTTTTGACTAAACTAATTTGCATAATGTGTGAAGAAAAACAAAAAAACAAACAAAAAATAGGAAAAATATTTATAGCGCTGTGTTACTGAAAATATCCTGCGGCAATAGCAGCAAATGCCAAAACATAACTGTTGATTAATTTCCGCCATCAGTTACCTTTTGTAAGAGGTAGCAAAATCAACATTGTGCGATATTCAAGAAATTACTTAGAATTCGCTTGTCGCAGCCTTGTCATACAGCTCGTAATGCTTAATTGAAGATCGTTCACATTGTCAGCTGATACAGATAGAGATTCGATAGAGTGCAGACAAAATTCTAATTTCGCTGTCTTGGCTCTTGGCTGTCTACATGACTAAGCGCACCCCTAACAGACGCTTCAATGTCACGGGTAAAACCCATTCAACATTCTTGTGTTCGTATGTACATATATAGTATGTGCAGTTCTGTTTGTTTCCTTGGCCCATTTATTGAGCAAAATTTGAAATTTAGCCTTGGACAATTTGCATGCCATGTTCTAGATCAATTCATTTGAATTCGAATTTAAATTTGAGCTCTGCGCGCAATGTTGTGCAATGAACGATCAACGTGCTGACCAGTGTTGTAAGCAAAGCTTATTAGTTTTGAATAATTGCGAGCAGATACTATTGATATTTGTATGCAGATATGGATAATTGTGGACCCACCTCCAAGTAAGCATTGTTTATATATTCATCTTTATCTATTGATTGGCAGCCGTGTGGTAAAAACAACGTTTATTTGTATGCCAGAGATTGCAACTGCTCAGTTTACGGATGCTAATCAAAATGTCTAACGTGCTCGTCAACACACACACGCAATGGCATACGTATGTATGTATATACGTTCATACATATGTACATATGTATGTCTGCAAGTACATTCATATATGTATGTGGGGGTATGCAATGCAAACACTCCCAGTCCCTAGAACATTGTACTGAATTAAAATTTACGAGTGCTTGCACTTGGGGCAGCGGGCCAACAAGATTCTTGATTATGCAGAAAATAAAGTAAAATCGCAGGAAAAAAGAAATTAAAAGAAAAGTGTGACAAACCACACACACACACACACGCATACAGCACACAAAACGCACAATACAAAATAAAACGAAACAAGCTAAACGCTCCAGCAGCGAATATTGCGTCCAATTTGTTGATTGCCATTGGCGCCTGCATGAACTTCATTAAGCAATTTGCACTGCAGGCGAGTGGACGCATCGCAGCGCCTCCCAGTGGACAAAAATTGTGGGCGACTCAACAACAGCAACAGGGTAAGCTAATTGCGGGGGGTGGCAACGCCGGCAACAGTAACCGTAGTTCGTTAATTGCAATTGCTTGTATTTCACAACATTGGCCGTGCTGCCAATAGTAGTTATCAAGTCTTCAACCCATTCGGGCAACGGTAAACATATGGCTAGCTTGGATAATTCTGTGCACTCGGCGGGCATCGAGGAGGTGCATAATGTGCCCATGAGCGTCATCAAACGGCCGATACCTTCGGTCCTGGACGAGATGAAAGTTCAATCACTTATGGCCACAATCGATGTGCGTATGATACAGCAGCAGTAGAAGAAGAAGAAAGCAGTAAAAATTTCACTTTTGCAGGCGGAAACTGACGCCGATAAAGTGCCACCGGTTGACATCTTATGGATTACCGGTAGCGAAGGCGGCAACTATTACTTTAGCTTTGGCGGCTGCCATCGTTTCGAGGCCCACAAGCGACTTAATCGGGAAACCATAAAAGCAAAACTAGTCCGATCCACATTAGGTGATCTCTATCACTACATGGGCTCCAGTGCGCCAAAATATTTGGCATAGTTTCAATAGTAGTTATTTTTGTTTTGTTTTTTTTTTTTTACTTTTGTTATTTGTTGCTAAAATGTTAAAAATCGTGTATATTTCATTATTATATAGATTTGTTTTTTCTTTAACCAAAAAAAGAAGAATGTCAATTTTCTTATTTTTATTCTAACTGCCGTTCAGTGCTGTAAGCTGCGCCTAAGAAATCGATAACATTCATTCATCTTGCTAAAGCGAGCGCAATGTCCTTTGATACCTTCGTGCAGCCGCTTATCGTTATCTCTTATTTGCTGGAACGGCCATGGACAAGTCCAGTTAGTAATTAAGTACATATTTCATGCTGGCCAATCGAACAAAGAGGAATGATGGCATGCAACAAATGATGTTTTTTTTTTATGATTTATAAATATTTTATTTTAATTTACTATACATATTCGATATAGAAAATAATCAATTTGTTAATAGCTACAATGTGAATCTGCTATGCGAGTACTCCAATCAGATACTGGGACTCATTCATACTTGTCAATCAAGCCAATTGCCAAGTGGATAAAAAGCTCTTGCTGGACTGTTTCATCGCTTTGCTTACAATTTTTGGAGCATGGTTCGAAACAATGGACGCTTAAAAAAAATCGTAAAATTTTTTAAATGCATAAATACATAATTTGAATTAACTATACACGTTTGATATAAAAAACACGGTCGATTGCTTCTCAATTCGTAACTCTACCAGAGAAAGGGCGACCTTTCGCGCAGGATGCGCAGGCCGTAGCGCTGCCATTCCAACTGGGTGATCCAGAGCTCGCGTGCGCTTTCCAGCACCGACATGATGGCGGCACCCTTCCAAGCGACCATGCCCACGTCCATGCCCTTGCTGAAGACGTTGACCTCGAGCCCGGGCGGAACCTGCTGGCTGATGCGCTGCTCCAGCCAGGCGGCCAGTCCGCGCATCTTGGCGCTGCTTCCCACCAGCAGGATGGCACCGAACATCTTGCGACGTGTCTCATAGCTGCCACAGCGACCAATCGAGCGGATCACCGCCTGGTCTAGGGACACTACCTGGCCGCCTGCATTGAAGTACCAGGAGTTGCTTGACTTGGGATGCTGCTGCTGGACCGACTGTTGCTGCTGAAGCGTCTGCTGCTGCTGCTGCTGTTGCTGCGAATTACTATTGCTGCTGACCGTCGTCTCGTCCTGGTCGACTACAATCAACTCCTCGTCGTCGGCAGTGATTGGCAGCTGTGGCGGCTTACCCGAGTTGTATATGGACACGGAAGAGTTGCCCATGATGCTAACGTCTCCGGCACGCACACCGTTGCGTCGTCCCGTCTCGCGCAGGTACTCGGCGTCGCAACAATCCTCGCAGTCGTACTGCTCCTGCGCCGATTGCTGGGTGTGCACAGCCCGCGTCTTGCCCGTTATGTTCAACAGCTCAGTGTGGAAGAGCGCCAGGGGAGCCATGATTGCTTCGTCGCCCACTTGGATGGTGTAGCGCACCCATTGGCCGTCTGGCTGGCGCAGCGTGAAGTGCTTCTCCTGGGCGCCGCAGACGTTGGCATTCAGATGACAGAATCGCTCCTTCAGCTCGTCCAGCAGTTGGGCGTCCACGTAGCTTTCCTCCACGCAGCACTCGCGATAGGGGAACCCGCACTTGCGCAACAGCATGAGCAGCACCTGGTCGATGTCGCCACCGCCGTAGTCGAGGCGGACGCGTGCATCAAGCTGGGAGATGCCATCCTCGATGCAGGCAATGGAGGTCTTTTGGGCGCCAATGTCCACCACACAGCCGTAGCCGATGCCCGCGCCATATGTGGCCGCCACACTGTCCTGAACGAGGAAACACCGCTGGAAGCCCATCCGCTGCAGCAGCAGCGTCATTGCTTCGCGCAGATGCCTTCGCACATAGACGTCGTTGACGACGAGCACGGCGCTGTGCGTGCACAGGTCTCGCAGTGATATTCCCAGGCATTGTTCCAGCGCGTACGACCAAATGTGCTCCAGGTGGGACAACGTAGCCTGCAGGGAGCCGCCCTTTCCGCCATGCACGTTCAACTCGCCGCGCTGGATGGGAAAGTGAATGTCGTAATTCTCGGCATCGCTGGCGGTCAGGCGGAGTATCTGCTCATCGAAGATTACTGGCGCTTCGCTGTGCCAGTTCACGTGGTCCTCGAGCGGCACAGGAGGCGGTACGGGCTCCGCGACGCTGCTGCGATTAAAGTGCGCCAGCTGCTGTGGCGGCGTGGCGACACGCAAACGGTTTGCCTCATCGACCACGCAGTGCTGCAACAAGCGGGAGACGGCCAGCCGCTGCTCCTCAAACTCCGCCTGAAGCTTGGTGGGATTGAGACTGTCCAGCGACGGCAGCAATGGATCGTGATGCGGTGCAACTCCGTCCTGAGGTACTCGTCTGTAGGCTACCGCATGCAGAATGGTCAGCGGATTGAGGTCGGCAGCGCGTCCAATGCGCAAATGCTGAGACCCCGGATGTATAACAATTATCTTTGGCGCCTCCAACGGCTGGTTAGTTGGTGGCTGTATTTGCGTCGCACGTCCGCTGCTTGTGCTGCTCGCCCGCGAACGTCTGCGGCGATTAAAGATTTTTGATTTATTTGTTAGGCTTTTCAGCAATATAGCTGGCGCGGCATACTTACTGCATTATAGCTTATGAAGGGCTGGTAAATCGGCTGCGGTAGCCGGTGCAAATATTTCAATGCTTGCATGGTGCCCACTCTTATCGAATCGCATTGCAACTGTGCGCATGAAGGAATGCACAGTTCTCAATTCCCGCGTTATGTTATCGCATATCGATCGAGTTAGCGATAACAAAACATCAAAACAAAATGCAAATTCAATCCTACTTATATATGACCAATGCTCCATTGAATGTAGCTTAAAAACAACAATAGATAACTCACAAATAGAAAGTATTTAATATGTTCTATTGGACAATACCAGCCAGAAATTCAGTGAGAACGTCGTGGAGAATCATAGCACGCAGCTTTAGCTCGCGAGTACTACAGGGTGTATCGTTGGCCGCCGCACTTATCATAAACTATCGTCTATCGCTTATCGTCTATCGTTAACTAAAGAACGTGTCGAGACTTTTGTTGTTTTCTCAATCATTCATTCATTGCGAAATTCCAAAATCAGATAGGTCAACCTGAACAAAAATATACAAAAAACAAAAAAAAGAACGCAGCAATGTCACATTTCACATGCATCAATTGCGATGCGCGCTTCGCCAACGCAGACATACAGAGGGAGCACTACAAAACAGATTGGCACCGTTACAATCTGAAGAGGCGCGTGGCTCAATTGCCGCCCGTCACTGCGGAAGAGTTCCAGCAGCGTGTGCTAAGTGCCCGGAGTGCGACGGAGTCGGCTATCGAGGAGCAGCAGATGAGCATCTATTGCACCGCCTGTCGCAAACAGTTCGGCAACCAGAAGGCGCATGACAATCACCTTAACAGCAAGAGGCACAAGGAGGCGCTGGTGCGATTAGAGCGGCAGCAGGCAGACTCGGACAGCGTATCAGATGTGTGTGTCAAGAGCATTGTGGAGCCGCGTCCGCACCCGGCGTTGGCGGCAGCCGCTGCGGGCAAAGGACGCCTTGCATTCGCGGAACGGGCAATGCAGGTGGATGCGGACGAGGATGATGACGACGACTTTGAGGACATCGAAGAGGAGGAGGTAGGTGTCAGCTATGAGTTAAACTAAAAGCCATTAAACTTCAATTGCTATTTTCAGGTCGATTCGGATGAATGGGATAAAATAGCCGAGAATCCGCTGACCGAGCGCGACTGCCTCTTCTGTAACCACCAGAGCGAGGACCTGGTGGAGAACCTGAAACACATGTCGTTGGCACATTCATTTTTCATTCCCGACACCGAATACTGCACAGACATCGAGGGCCTGCTTTACTATCTGGGCGAGAAGGTGGCCAACTACTTCATTTGCCTGTGGTGCAACGATCGTGGCAAAACCTTCTATTCCCTGGATGCTGTCCGCAAGCACATGATCGACAAGGGCCACTGCCAGATGCTGCACGAAGGAGTCGCCTTGGCCGAGTATGCCGAATATTATGACTACAGCGCAAGTTATCCAGATCATGTAAGTATCGAGCCAAATCGATATCGTACGTTCAGCTCAACACTATCGATATAAAAAAAACGGCTCTTCCATCGTATTTGAAACTGGGGCTATTCTAATTGGATCCTCCTCATTTTTGTTTCTTGCAGAAAGAGGGCATGGACATTGACGAAGAGGTTGTACCCGATCTACTCGACGGCGATGAATATCAATTGGTTTTGCCCTCTGGCGCCGTTATCGGCCATCGGTCGTTGCTCCGCTACTACAAGCAGCGCCTGCATCCGACTCGTACAGTTGCCATCAAGAAATCGGATCGTAAGCTGCATCGCGTGCTGAGCGAGTATCGAGCACTCGGTTGGACCCAGACACAGCAACAGGCAGCGGCGCGTAAGGCGCGCGACATTCATCTAATGAAGCGCGTGCAGTCCAAGTGGCAGATGCAGCTGGGCACCAAGGCCAATAAGCTGCAGAAGCACTATCGCGCCCAGGTGCTAATCTAGGAACGCATAAATGAAGTACAATTTGTGTGGCATAGAATATTTTCTTTTGTTGTTCACGCTTCTCAAGCAAAATTGGTTTTCATTTGAAAATTACTGCGCAATTGGTCTTCAAATAAAATTACATAATTTAAATTAAAAATTAAATAAAATTTACTTTTGATTTTGTATAAGTAAAATTATTTCGTTATGGTTACATTAAATTTATGCATTTAAAACTAGGTAAAAAAAAAAAAACGTTCTAATTAATCAGAACTCTCTTGCTAACTGTAAACGCGATGAGCAATGCGTGTTTGCGTGCGTGTGTGTGGGTGTGCGTGTATGAGCGAAACGCTTGCACGGTGAAAGCATGACTTAAATAAACCGATGCGTGTGTGTGTGTGTGTGAGTGTTTGTGTAAATTTCTGCTAGCTTTGATGTGTATGTGTGTTTGGATGGAGGTGCAATAAATAGCAGTGTCCGCTGGCGAGCTAAGAGAACGGAAACAGGCGCGCACACACAAAGGAGAGAGAGAAAGAGAAGCACAACAGCTGGCTGCTCAGACTTTTGTGTGTGTGTGTGTGGTGTAAAAAAAAAAAACGTACAGTAATTAAAATGAAACATTTTAAAGTATAGTATATATAGACGGCAGGTAACGCTAATGTATAACTACAGGATTCTGTTGAACACATACGCCCACCATGGGCGACGACGAAGAGGCATCGCTGCTGGCACCGGCTGTAGAGCTGACGCTGCCGCTGCCACCACCGCTGGACGTTGCTGCCGGCGCTGGCAGCGCAGCCAACGATGATGATGTCGACGCAGAAGCTGGCATCTGCATGGGCAGCGGCAGCGGAGCTAACGGCTGCGGATGATAGAGTAGTACCCCGTATGAGGCTGGCCCGGAGCCAGCTGGAGGTCCACCAGCAGCAGAGGCGCTGATAACGCTCGAATCGGTCATCATCAGATGCGAGGCAGCGGCGGACATGTTGCCATAATGATGCATCAGGTCGAGCGGCAGGGACGCTGGCGCATAGCTGTGATGCGGCTGCGGCTGTGTCGGCAGTTGCATTTGTTGATGTGCGGCGGGTGGTGGCAGCGGCGGCAGAAGCAACGACGTCGGCTGTGGTGGCGGTTGTACTACATTGCCGTTATGCTTAATGCTGCTGAAATTCTGGTGTGGCGCGATGCCGACGCCGCTGTTGCGCATGCGCCCAAATGGCGTCTGCCCGAGACGCAGCGCTGCCGCTGCCATAGTCGCGGCCGAGACGGGCGGCAGCGGTGGCGGCGGCATCTGTTGTTGCCCCAGCGGCGGATCACAGTCCATGGCGTGCGGATAGCTGTTGCCCATATAAATATTGCGGCGACCGCTGCTGACGCCGACGCCGCTGCTGCTGCTATGATTTAAGCTACTCAGACTGTTATTATTGTTTATGTTAATGTTGTTATTGCTGCTGCTGTTAAGGCTGTTGAGGCTGCTGCTGCTGTTCGCTGTTGTCGCTGACTGCGGCTGCAGACTGAGCGCCGAAAAGTTCATCGCAGTGGCATTGCTGTTGTTGTTGCTGCTGTTACTACTGCTGCTGCAACTGTTGTTGTTCGCATGGTGCAATAGCAGACCTGTAAGAGCAAAAGTTCAATTATGTAAAAATTGTCAATAAATGTTAGGCCAAAAATGTTAGTGTTGCCATATTGCCAAAGTTATCGCTTAGCTTTTTTTTGTTGATTATATCATAAATTTTTATTGAAGGGTTTTTTCGCTTTTTTTTTGTCATTTTTGTTGTTTGCTTTTAGTTTTCATTTTAAATTGTTTTTCTTGGGTTCTTTTCTCTTTTTAACTTATTTAGTAATCATCCATAAATTATTTCATACTCATTAAACTTAAACCATCAGCTTTACGTTATATATATATATATATATATATGTATGTATATATATAAATGCCACAAATGCGTGAGAGTGTATGTGTATGTATGTGTATGTGTGTTTGTTTTTCTCTTGATTAAATTGTTAAACTAAATGCTTTACATTTTCAACCAGTTTCTCTTGTTTTTCTTCTACTTCGTATTTCATCTTTTTTTTTCTCATTTTCATTTTGCAATACTGTTTCGTTAAGTGTAGTTGTTATTGCATTGCTCTTCGTCGCCATTTTGCGAGCAGCCATTTGCTAGTTAACATTGGGCTTTAATCAAAATGTTACTGCATATCTTGAAGCGTTTTCACTGATCGCATTTGCATTTGCGCATTCATTTTTATTTATTTTATTTTTATTTTTTGGTTATTGTTAAATTTTGTTTGCATGTTTTCTAAATATGTTTTTTTCTTTTACTTTTTGGGTTTCTTTTCGTGGCCTAAATCTAAATGCTTGCAATGAATTTTCATTTAAATTTTATGATTTCGTCTTTAGCTTTTCTTTTCTCTATGCAATTTTTCATTCATTTCTCAACTCAAGTATGTATATGAGTGTGTGTATGTGTATGTGTATGTGTGTGTGTGTGTGTGTGTGTGTCTGTATGTGTGTATGTATGTATATGTGTGTCTATTGTAATTGTAACTTAAATTTAAAACACTCTATCGGCCTTTGCTTTAAATATTTTACACAACTTTTTAGTTTTTTTTCCTTCTTTCAGTTTTATTTATTAATTATTTGTTAAATTCTTGAATTGTTGTTTACTCGGGTGCTAAACGCTAAATTGTTGAATTATACAAACACATATACAATACATATGCAACTCACATCTCTGTCTCTGCCGCTGTCTATCTCTCTCCCTCTTTCTCACTATCATTCTATTGATTTCCTCTTTTAAAGTTCGTTTTCGATTTCAATTACTTCCTTTATGTATATATGTTTACACAAATATCTGTATAAATGTGTATACGTGTGTGTGTGTATGTGTGGGTGTTAGTGTATTTGTTAAATGCTAAAGTTGGTTTAATCTTGGTTTGCTTTAGTACTAATTTATGTTTCTGTTTTATGCAATGCTATCGATTTGTTCGTATTTCCATTTAAATTATTAATATATTTTATAATTATTAATATTATGCCTAACGTTAATTATTTCGTTTGCTTTGTTTTATTTTTTTTTATTATTTCTTTTTTGCTATTTTTACACACCTAAAAACTATGATTTGTGTTTAGATTTTGGTATTTTCTGTATGATTTTTCTTATATTTTATTTTCTATTTATTTTTTGGTACAAAAAAAATGTTTTTTCAAGAATGTTTTACTGTCATGCGACAAAGCTTCTGTTAAACTGCGCAGATTGGCTGATCCGTTATTTAACATTAACTGATCTTTTATTTAACATTGCTTTAACCATTGTATTGAAGCACGATTAGCTTTGTTTACGTATGCAATGAACGTGTGTGTGTTTGGGTATGCGTACGTGTCTTTGCGTGTGTGTAGGAGAGCGCTGCACTAGTTTGTTTACTCCATAGTTACATTTAATGTCATTAACATGTCGATCGCAGCAGACGAAAGAGAGAGAGAGAGAGCGAACACGCTCTCCTTGCTGCTTCAACTCATTTGCCATTGCGAACGACATTGAAGGATGAAACCACTCGATTCTGCGACAACAGAAGAGAGAAGTGAACAAAAGCGAGTGCGCTGCGCAATACTTTGTAATTAGGTTCAATTTGTGTCATTGAGCGAAATATCAATATCGGGTTGAAAATTTTCAAGAAATTCTCTTCAATGCCATTGCATATAAATTTCGTTTACACTGTGTACAGGGATTCGCAGAGTGTAGTGGCCTAACAGAACGAAGGTGTGTGTGTAAGTGTATATGTGTGTGTATTTTGTGGTTGTGCGGAGTGAAGTGAAAAGCGTAAACAACCAAAAGAGTAGGCAAACAAGACGACAGTTGACAGTGTCTCTGTATGTGTGAGTGAGTCTCTGTATGTGTGTGTGTATGCTTTACTGTTAAGTCTTGTTTCTTAATGCTTTGGGTTTCCTTTGAATGTTAAATGTTATTAGCGGCTATGCGCTGTTGATTCAATACCCACAGACACATACACATAAATGTATTATTTAGCCATGTACACACTTCTATATATGCATTTACTGTTCTGTATGTATGGCTGAACGCTGTTAATATGCAAATGTTAATGTACTGTTTAACTTATAATTTTATTACATATATTATCATATATATTTATTTTTCGTATATATAGTTATGTTTATATACATATATATATGTATGTGTACATATACATATTTATGTATGGCAGTCATTAAGAAAGTCGTTAAGGATTCCTTGTTTTATGTGTTGCTTAAATGTTTAACAGTTTTTACTTTTAAATTTTTGTTTTATTTTTATTAGGTTTATTTTTTTTTTCTCTTTTGTCTTAGTTTACAATACTAGGGGCCTAATTGCTTATAAATAAATGCTTAACTGTTAGCGACAATTATTTAAAAAAAAAAGTCACGCAAAACTAAACGAAACAAGTTAAAAAAAAAAATAGTCAATTTTATTACTATTTTCTTTTTTTTTTTTTTCTTTTCATTTCCATTTCTTTTATTCTTTGGAGCGTGTCTAAATTTACGTCGTTTATATTTATGTATACTAGGTGCGAAAAAAATATATAGATATATCCATATATATATATTATATTATTTAATATATATATATACATATATAATCACATACACATATATATGTAAATATTTATTTGGAAAAAAAAAATAAGTTTACTTAATGCGCCACACATTAGGAAAATAGCGTGTATTTTGGGTGGAGCTGGAGCCTCTGGCTATTTACAATAAGAGATGGCCTTAGCCTTACATAACGTGCGCAATGGAAACGCTTTCGTTCAAACTGAACGAAATATCATATATGGCATCGAATAACAGTTTCGGTTTATTCCCTGTTATTGTTTTTGTTGCTTAACTAGCTGCTTCCATTGCGCTGACGCCGCTGCTGCTACTGCACTGTCGTCGTCGTCGTCGTCGTCGTCGCTGCTGCTGCGCTGTCTCCTTCGCTGTCCATTTTCACTGTTATCCTGAGTACTTTATAACTAATTTGCGTTTGTTTTTGTTGTTACGGCTGACGTTGCTCCCGGTATTGCAACTGTTGTTGTTGTTGCTGGTCATCGGCGCTCGTCTGCTTCGTTGTTTTTGTTATTTTTGTAACATGCACGCGCAAAGTGATTTTTTTTTTGTGTGGGCATTTTTTAGTGTAATTTTAGTGAAATTTTTTTTCAGATTTTTTTTTTTTTTTTTTTTTTTTTGTGTATATTAGAAAAAGAGAGCATAATAATTGTAGGCAAAAATTAGTTGCGTTTCTTTTTTATCTTCCGCTTGCTTATGCCTTGTAAGTAGAAATGAATACAAATATAAAATTATATATAATAAAAAAAAATTATATGAATGAATAAACAAACAAAAAAAATATCTACGTTTGACAACACTGTTTGTGGGAGAAGGTGCTACCGTTAAGAAAATGAAAGAACACTTACAATTTATATATAATAATTATATATGCTTAATAATATGTATAAATGCAACTAAATCTTTTCTTTTTATCAGATAGTAACAGAAATCATAATTGTTATATATATGTATATAATATAATATAATATATAATATATTATATATGTATATATAAATATAATACTTAATTTTAACATTTTTTTTTTTAGCTATAATTCAATTTTTAATTTTGTTGTTGTCCTTATTTAACAGATTGGTTTACTTTTTTTTTTGTTGTAAAACAAAACTTATTTCAATTTGTTCAGATCGAATTATTTCTTTTACGCACACACACTCACACACACACACGCACTCTCTCACATGTACATATATTTACAGGCATGCAGCAAATTAATCGAACAACATAAAATCTAAACAGTACAAAATATATACTAAATACTAAAATAAATACTGTACGTTTTACAAATTTTATACTATTTATTATTATAATTAAAAAAAAAAAAATTAAATAAATAAATGATACGAAAACATTTTAGATTTCTATAGCTTCGTAAATTGAATTGAACTTAAAATGAATATCTAATAAATAAAAAAAAATATATCGAGTCATACTTAAATAGTTATCGTTATCGATCAACAAAACTGTTTTAACAATGGCAAATGTTATAAAACACTCAACAAATTCAATAACTCAATAGTTATCGATGAGCATCGATCAATTCATTGCTATCGATAACAAATTGCATAAACATTTGCTTTGAACTAACTCCAATTTGATCAATTATCGTTTCTTATCGATAAATAGCTCTATTTTTTCGATTTCGATATTTTCAAATAATAAGAAAGAGAGAAAGACAGAGAGAGAGAGGAGCACACAACAAATAAAAGCAACAAAAATTCGCTACAACACAAGAGGGTGGCAAAAAGGGGAGAGAGAGAGAGAGAGAGAGAGAGGGAGGGGGTCTGGATCAAGGGGAAACACTCAACACTTACCCAAACATTGGGGATCAATGGCGCCGCTGTTGCTGCTGGAGACGAGCGACTGCTGCTGCTGCTGGTTGGAGACGCCGCCGATGCTGTTGCTGCCACCCGACGATGAGGAGTTGACTGCTGCAATGGCTGCCGCAGCTGCCGCTGCGCTGGAGGAGACGACACTGCTGCTACTGCTGCTGCTAGCGTTCAGTCCGCTGCTAGTGCCGCTGGCACTACCACCAGCGCCGGGTCCTGCGCCGCCACTGCCAGCTGCAGTTAGGCTGCTGCCGCCACCACCACCACCACCGGCACCGCCGCCACCAGCGGACGAGCTGCCACCCGAGCCGCTGCCACCGGCGCCGGCATTCGCAGTGGCGCCTGCGCCGCTCGTATTGGTCGACTCGTCGGTGGTGCGCTTGAAGAAGTTGTGCTGCAAGGCGTAGTAGGGAGTGACTCGTGTCTTCGGATCAAAGTCGAGCATGCGCAATATCAGATCCTTGAACTTTAGATAGTCGGACACGGAATGTCCCGGCTCATCGAGACGCCTGCCAGCCGGCCCGCCTGTCTCCACGCCGAGTATGTCGTGTAGCTTGCGGGAACCGGGCGGCTTATACTTGCGCCCATTGAGTGTCTTCTTTAGCACGTAGGAGCCATCGGTGACAATTTTGTCGAAGAACTTGCGCGTCTTATGCGCCTGATCCAACAGATACTTGGGCGGCATGCCCAGCACCTCGACAATCTTGTTCATCTGATCGAACTCGTTGCATCCGGAGAAGAGCGGCTCTCCGGTATGCATCTCCACCAGAATGCAGCCGAGCGACCACATATCGATGGCCAAATCGTATTGAATGCCCAGCAGCACCTCCGGTGAGCGATAGAAGCGCGACTGGATGTATTGATAGATCTGCAAAGAAGATTAGAGAGAACAAATTTTAGAATCGTAATACCCTCTTCACTCCCAATTTTACTTATCAAAATACTTACGCGCTGTCCCAGCTGACAGGAGCTGCCAAAGTCAACAATTTTGATGGCCGATCGCTTGGGATTGCATAGCAATATGTTCTCGGGCTTCAGATCACAGTGTATTATGTTCAGTTCGGGTGTGCTCAGGAACAGAAGAGCCGTGCACAGTTGCTGCGCAAATTTGCGCGTGAGGTTCAGCGAAACGCCACGGAAATTCGTGTTCCTCAATAGATCGTATAGATTATACGATAGTAGCTCGAAGACGAGGCACAGATGATTGCGCCACATAAAATGGCGCTTGAGCTTGACTGTAGAGAGACAAAGGGATTATATTATAGATAGATTGATTATCCCAAATTGTCTGTCATTCACTTACCGATATAGTATTTGTTTTCAGCATCCGCACGATTCATCATCTCGAGCAGTTTGACTTCGATTTGTGCCTGATTTAGGAACGGTTTCTTATTCTTAATTATCTTGATTGCCACATGGCATTGCTCCTCATGATCGTAGGCCTTGACCACTTGACCAAAACTGCCTTTGCCTGCGATTAGTGAATACAGTATAAATATATATGTATAAATATAGTGAATAAGTTAGTCATTTAGCCATTTGTTTAGCTAGTCATACGTACCGATGAGTGAATCAATCTCGTAGCGATCCAGAAACTTTTCGCCATTCTTGATGATATAGTCGTGATTATCATCATCGTAACCATCATTGTATAATTTGCGCTCCTTTTTATTTGACGAGTCATCGTCGCCTTGTGTCTGCTGGGCTCGGCGCTTCTTCTTTGCGTAGTATACCTTCATGTTTGTATTATTGTAGGTGATGAGTTATTTCCAAAAGAAATTTGTTAGTTTTTTTTTTAAATATATATATGAGTTAGATATAATCTGTCTAGAGATCTGTGAGAGTGAGTAGGTCTGACTGATCATGTTTTGCCTTTAAGTTTTGACAAACATTTTAAGGCACACTTTTTGTTTTTAAATACATGCCTAACGGTAAGCGATAGCTTATCTATCGATAGCTGGCACTGTTAATTGACAGACGACAACTGCTATAACGCAGTTTTGAGCCAACAGTGGCTTCAATTATAAATTAAAATGTTAATAACAGAAAAACTCAATGTTGCGCACACTACTAACGCAGCTTTGAGCTGAGCTAACAGTGATTAAACCAAATGCCTCTCGATTGCTTTGCATTTAAATATGAATTATTATACAGGTGCAAAGGCATTTACCTAAGTATATATGATATATAAATTGCCCAAATTAATGTTTTTATTTGTTACACTGATTTGGTCAACATTATAGTAACAGTCCCCTCCCCATCTCCTCATCCCTTTCATGTCTAGCTGTGGTTACACGCTTACACCTCTTCTGCACCCCTCCATTAGCTCTTACACCCTCTTGCCCAATACTTTGCTATGCTCATTGGCTTGGCGAAAAATTTTGTATGCAGCTGGTTGCTTGGCGAAAAAAAAAAGTTGTTGCTAACGCCGCATGCGAGCGTCGGTGCGAGCGAGAGCGCTGCACGTGCAAACAAGTTAAACAGAGCGAGGGCGAGGGCCAGTCGCCAGTCGCGAGAGCGCTTTTTGCAGCGCGTTGTACGTTGGTGTAACCAGACGGCCAGACACAGCGAGAGAGAGTAGGGAGAGGATGAGAGTGGCGCTCGCGAAATTCAACAACGCCTAAAAGACGACTGCACACAATTGCTGCGGCTGTGCTGTTGCTGCTGGCCGAGCGTTGTAGAAATATACGTGTGGAGCAATATGTGTGAAACAATGCTCGAAAATGGGTGTATGCTGAAGACGACGACGCTGACGTCGACGTCGACTGCGACTGTGGCTGCTGCTGCTGCTACTGCTGTTCGCTACTTCGTGTCGTTGTCTGCTACTGTTGCCTGGCAATGACGTTTCTAGCTTGTCGGACCTAGCAGACGCAACGTCACAGTTAATCGCGCGCTGCCACGCTCTCTCTCACTCTCTGTCTTTTCCATTCTCTCTCTCTCAATGTGTGTGTGTGTGTGTGTGTGCTTCAGCATAGCATACAAAGCAGCGACGTCAACGTCAAAGCCAGCGCCGGCAACTGCATTTGAGCTGATAAGACAGCAGCAACAACGTAACAAGTAACGGTGCATATATTTAGGCGCTTTGGGTTTGGTTCTGCTGCTGCAGCAGCTGCTGCTTGTGCCACGGCTTCTGCTTCTGCTGCAGACGTCTGCCTTTGTCTCTCCCTGCCCGTGTATGTGTGTGTGTGTGCAACAATTTGCCAGCCAATTAATTGTAACTGCTGTTGGCTCTGGCTAATCAGATGATCGACATTTTTTTTTTTATCGCAACTTTCACTTTAGACAAACATCTTGAACACTCTTTCCGTGTATTCATTTAAGCAGTTTTGCATTTTCTTACAAATTTATCTTGTTTAATTTATGTGGCTTACAACAAGTGAAAAGCAATTCAAGAAACGCAGAGCCGTTAATCGCGCAACCATTTGCATTTTAACAGTAAAATGCGAGTAAGAGTGCACTGGACGGGAGTGCTTGACTAGGAGATACCTTAAAAACTACCTCAATTAAAAAAAAAACTATATATTATTTGCAGAGCATAATAATGCGAAAGAGCTTAGCATATTAACAGTAAGAGACTGCGTCTATGTAAGGGAGGCTGCAAACGGTTACTAACAGAAGATGGAGCGCTGTTATGTTAACTACAAGATCGAGCGAAGGACAGAGAGCGAGAGAGTAGTGAACTTTCTGTGTGTTTCTGTTACTATGCTGTTAATAACATGCTGTAGAGTGACAGTGGGTGGCATTTGGCAACATTTCAGTTGCGAATTATTGACGCCTTTTCATGTTAACCGGGTCAAGGACAGGCACGCGCTGATCGCTAGCCAAATAAATGTTTGCCAAAAGGAAGACAGAGCTAGAGAGAATGCTAGGGAATATTATGTGTGTATATATTGCTTACCTCATTGATGTGCTTGTAGGTCTTTATCAGATCGACGCTCAGCTTTCGCAATGGTGCACTGGCCGGATCTCGAAAATGCGGGGGTATGCGTGCCTGCATGGCGCGCACCTCCGACGAAGACGAAGGACTAGAGTGCTACAAAGAGATAAAACAAGAGGAACAGAGAGAGAGAGAGAGGGAGTGTTTAAGGAGAGCTCAACTTAGGAATTATTTGCTAATGGCACTCACATGATGCATAACATCACGATGCGTGGCAGGCAGTTCCTCTTCGACCACAAAGCGTCCGTAGAGCGGCGCATGGCGCTGTCTGCCGCCGCCACCGCCGCCGCCCCCGCCGCCGGTCCCGCTACCCTGCGATGTGTCCACGGCGCCGCCGCTGGAACCATATCCAGCGGATACTGTAAAAGAGAGAAACAAAAAACAATTAATTATGTATAGGTGTAAGAGAAGGAGAGAGAGAGAGGGGAGAGATATTGTGCGAGTTCATTGACCGATTGCATCTGGGCACAGGTGTTGCACCTGCCGCGCACACACCTGAGGCAGCTGCCAAAAGCCCAAAAAACCCGCCCAGAATACGTTTTCCCCCCATCTAAATTTAGTACTAGACAACAACAAAAATAAGAACCAAAAAGTCCCAATGAGAAATATTACACAATATGCACACAAAGATCTTTGAACAAATATATATATATAATATATATATATATGTATATGTATATATATATAGTTCTTTGCGTCTCTGTTTTGCTCCGAATCAAAAATAGCACAAAAAGGGTAGAGGTAGAACAGGGGTCGGGGCACAAGGGACGGTGCTGCAGATCAAGAGGGACGCACTGAAACTGATATTGCATTTCGCAATTGCCGACAAGTGAATAGACAGCAAAGAGGAGAGACCAAGAGCCAAGAAACAGCAAAGAGGCAACGAGGTTACGAGGGAAGAGGCAGCCAGAAGGAAGCAGGAGAGAACGCACATTCAAATATTATTCAATAACGCTTGATAAACTTACTATCAAAGTTTACCATGAACTTTACTATGTACTCGCTCGAGAAAGGAATTCGACCGATATTTGTACATACCGTACGTAAAGTTAGCTTTAAGGTAGGTCTGCCTCTATGATCTACTTAACGATCTACTAGGGCGTTACCTATTCTAAGGAGGCTGCCCTGCATTGCTTTAAAGCGAGTCTGTTTCGGTAGTTTAAGAAGCTTTCAGCAGTTCTAAGTAACTTTATGCTAAAAACAAAGTTTACATTTAAACTAACTGTAAGCTATTGTGTAATTGAATACCCTGAAAGCTTCTTGTGCACTTGAAACTTGAGAGAATTGTTTAAAGATCCAGAATCGATAAGTTATCGAAACTTGCCACAGGTGCATACCAAGTACATTTCAGGTGGATAAACGAACTTAATACATATACATATCTTCCACAATACATGCAAAGCCTGAGCGATAAGCTTATCGGGGTATGACGAACGGTTCATTGTATCCATGCACCATAATTCTTAGACTTAAGACTTGGTGCTTACAGCTATATTGCGCTGGCCGCTGTGACAAGAAATGATGCTGATGCCGGGACTGGGTCTGATGATGACTCGTATCATTGCTGCTGATGCTGATTGTTGCCCTGAATCGGGAACTGGGATTGGCGGCAAAGCTCTTGATCGTATGCTGGCAATCGATTTGGGCGAGATAATGCGGCGGCTGTGGCTGTTGTTGCTGCTGCAGCAGTTGATAGCCATTGCCATTTCCCCCATTGCTCCAGTTGCTCCACGATGGACGCCAGGCGGACGACGACGTGGCGGTGACACCAACGGCAACAGCTGGCGGCGCAGCTGTCATCGTTCCCGTCGAGCTGCCGATCAGGCCGGGCTCATGGCCATGAGCCATCGAGGCGTTCATTGACTGCCAGTAGACCAAAGCCGTTGACATCGCGCGACTGAGTCAACGTCCGGAAGAAGCCAGAGACCTCGTCTATATTAATGGCTATATAAATATTTCCTTCCTTGCGCTCGTTATACACGTTCACGCACCGAAAAAAAAGCGAGTATATTCCGTTATGTGTAATGTCTGTACGTTTGTCGGAAATTTGGTCTATAAACTTGTGAGAGCAACTCTGGTCCTTTCCATAGGCTTAGGTGTAGAGCTCCATATAAAGGAGAGTTGCGATATTACAGATCCCCCCTCGAATTCGTGGATTATCGAAAGAACTTTTTAATCAGTTCATTTCCTGAGCTCATGTGTCATAATCTTACGGAACGTCTCTAGATATAGAGATAGACTCACAGGTTCTATAGATATCTAAATGGATTCTTATGGCTGTTGGTAACGTGAGCGAGCATCAGACAGTCGGTAGCATCCGACTGCAATATTTCAACTTGTTTTTTGTGAATTTCTTTTCGCTTTTTTTTTTTTTTTTTTTGTTGTTGTTTGTTATTCGCTTTCTTTATCTTTCTTTCGTTCTATTCGCACATCGCACAAATATTTCACACGCTATGCAAAAGTTCTTTTATAGCGAGATTCACTTTTATATATATATGTATATACATACATATATATATATATTTCACTCAAACAAAAATGTAAAGATCTTCAATGTATGATTGATAGCATTTGTGCTCCATGAATTAAACAATTTGTTTTCATTTCTCGTTGGATTCTATGCGAAACTCATACTACACCGAGCTCTATATATATATATATCTATATAGACTATCTAGTATATATATATATTTATATAGTTATTTTTCGGCTTGCGACTACTCGCGCGATCTGCGTCGCGTGAGATTTCAACGCGAACTGCGTCAATGTTTTTTTACAGCTAGAAAAATCATGTCGAGCGCAGTCTTCGTCTTTAGCTTTTTTTTTTTTTGTTGGACGCACGTCTGTTTTATTTTTATGTCGAGACATTACGTTACGTTACATTACGTTACGTTTGCCGCTGCACATTTCTTGTTGCCTTCCCTTTGGCTGCTGTGCTGCCAAAAATTTGCCGTTGCTCTGCGCTCTCCTCTGATCGCCGATCCCCATCAAATGCATTTGATAATTTCGCCATTTCAACACGTTCTATTTCGATTGCTCTAAGTCGTAGAACGCCTGCAGCTTTGGCCGCTTGGCCAGAGTTGCCACCATTTCGCCTGTCATAGTTGATATTCATATGGACCAGAGTTGCCATCACTTGAACAAGTTTTCCGTTTGTGCACTTTAAAGTCAGAGTTGCCCCCTAAACCGAGATTTTATCGAATGATTTCAGCTTTAATACTTGAAAGCTTGAGAGCTTTAGAGTTGCCATCAATCAATCATTAGCGTTATTTTGGCAATATAGAAAATTGGATTTACGCATTGCCAATTATTAATTGACCAGAGCGGCTATCGGTCCAACTATTTTAGGGAATTCCAATAAAGTTTCTCAGATATTTAGATTTAGATTTTCACCTCTGTAAGTTTTTTTTTTAGAGCTGAGTTTTTACATCTATGTTCTCCACTCTGGCAAGCTTTCCAGCAGATTTTCCTTTTCGTAAGATCATTCAAGATTCTCATGTATGTTACGCATACAACTCTTTGCTCTCCGATAATTTTGAACTCTCTCTTTTGGATAACTCATCTTTTAATTTCAATTATCAGGTGAACGTGCAATTTCGAGAATATAGACAAAAAGCATATCTATCTATTTATGTGCTAGCCATGATGCATTAACACCCATACACCTCCCACACCGTCTTCCTACATTTTCTTTTGTTTTTGTCTCGATGAGGAAGTCAATAAGCAAACCAAAGCAAAGCAATCAAACAAGTGAAAACATTGCGCTCGGGAGCAATCGACTGCATAATACCCGTTCCCGGGTCAAAAACCGCTTCATTAAGCATTAATACTTTGGTATTTCCATGTAGGATAGGGAATTGAAATGATTTTAGGATCATAGCCGAGAGAGATATGGATCCTTTCTATAAATATACATAGACGGAAACTAGATGAACGATTGTACGAAAATTGTGCAATCATATCTTTTATTGCTCTGCTTGGAATAATTCCAGCTCAAGTTTGGGTTAGGGTAGATTCCAATGACCATCCCAGTATATTCCAGACTAGCCTCCTAGGAATTACTTGTCTTGGAAGAATTTATAGGACTCAACGCTACATTTGAGAAGATAGTAAGAACTTGGCTTAGATCACAAAAATAATTCTTCTGAATTCTAGTTTAATATCAACTAATTAAATCTAATTGGCCATTTGTTAAGTTTTGGAGTATGCGAACGGGACTCCCTTTCTAGTTTTCCTTATACATATATCGCATAGATATTTCCAACGTTAGACTTAGGGTATTCCAGCATCAGCGAAGCCTAAACTAAATTCCATTTCTTGTCTCGTTTATTATTAAATCAAAGTTGATCACTTGCCAATTTGTTGGGTTATGGAGCTAAATGGATGCTCCTCGTACGACCTACTGCTCCCTGGCATCTGCTCGATGATGACGATGATGATGATGCAGACGCTGCTGCTGCAAGTGTTTTGCTATTTATAGAAACGGTCGGGAGATTCACTGCGGTGATCCGTTTTCGTGCTTAGCTCTAGCGAAATGTGGTCTTCGTCGTCGCCGTCGTCGTCGTCGTCTTGGCCAATAATAGTCGCAACGACATTTTTCTCTTGACCAGGAGCATGGAGTAGGGGTACGTAGTGGAGGGGGAGCCGGCGATAGTTGAATGTATTTCACATCGATGCTAAATCCGGGCAATATTTGTTGTATGTGTATAAATATATTGCCCGGACGTTATCAACAAACGGACCTAGTGTAGAACCGCCCTCACTAGGGTCGCTGTTTGCCAAGTGAGTCATGAATGACCCATCAATGGGTGCAATTGTGTGACGCCTCCTATACCGTGCACCCATTGAAAGTGGCATTGAGTGCGGTATATTGCCTGCAAGACCATGCTTGTCACATGAGGGAAGGAATAGCGCATATCCATTCTATATAGTTGCTGCTTTAGCTCAGTACAGGTTAGCGTTTAGGCGAATACATTCGATGCTTACTCCAAAGCGTAATAAACACTTGACTTGCATTGAAGGGCAGACGCGAGGCGCCGTTGATAAAACGTTTTCGTGGAATCCAAATGCACTAAACAAATAGAGGGGAACTCCGGAAAGTCCAACAAGCGTAGCGCCTGCTACTTGCTAAATTGGCTCCTCCTCTCTCTCTCTCTCTCTCTCTCTCTCTCTCTCAATGAGCAAACAAAAGCTGCCTGATAAGTCATACACAACATACAACAACACAGCCACATACAGACGAGCACTTGTGCTATTTGTGAAGCGAGAAAGCAACAGGTGACAGCAGCTGCTTGCTATGACACGCGTGCGGTCTCAATACAGTGATCGCACTTTATCCCTGTTAAGTAGTTAACAGTGCACATTCTACTTACATTTCTGTTTGTTCTTATCCATAACAGCGCCGCTGTTAGTATCCTCCAATCTATACATCTGGATTTTCTTGTTGGTTTAATGCTTTTTATGCTGAATAATGATTATGATATATATATCTATATAGATATATATACCTAGATACAGTTATATATATATTCATACATATAATTATTATTCATATAAATATATTGCGTTTATTTGTTCATATATAATTTGCGTTTTGGTTGATCTTTTTTCTTATATTTGAAATTTACGTTTCATTTTTATTTCTTGTATAAATTAAATAAATTATTAACGTTGTTGCGGTAATTAATAAATTACTTCTCGTTGTTAATTTTGGTTACTGAATTTTTGTTGTTTTCTTTTTGTTCGTTTACCGTTATATATTTGTATATCGTGTGTGTATATATATAGTTTCTATATATATATATATTTTTTTTTTTTTTTTTAATTTTTTGGGCTGTTTTTTTTTATGTTGTATTCATATTTTAAATACTTGTTTTACACATACATACATATGTGTTACGTTAAATCTTGTGGATATATATACATATATATATATATTTCGTTTGTATTTATATAATTTGTATTTTAAAGTAATGAACACACTTTTTAAGTCTTTTGTTGGGGTTTTGCTTTTAATGTTATGTTGATGTTATGTGTATGTTAATGTTAATGCTTCTGCTGTTATGTGACTGCTGTTGTTATTGTAGCACACACAGACATAAATGTTTATTAACACAATTGTTAATGGTTGTTTGTGTTGTAGAATTTACGTTCTTCATCGAGACACGCACACAGATACGAATTTTCGCACACGCGCACACATGTTCATATTTTTGCAATCAATGTGCAAATCCATTGCGCACACCCACACACTGCCGTCGCGCACGTGTGTCTGTGGCGCTCTTCTTTTCTCGCTCTCACTATGCTTCTCTGTTTGTGTGTGTGCGCGCAAGCGCCCAAAATTAACGCAAAACTAAAAAAAAAAAAACAACAAAAATAACAACGGTCTCTCCCACTCTCCTTTCTTTGTTTTTGTTTTTTGTTTCGCACAAACACGGAGAGCCGCGCGCGAAAAGGAGAGCGAGCCTAACGACGAGCGTCCGCGCGTGAGAGCAGGCCGGACAGATAGTGGCCAATGCCAAAACGAAAAAAAAACTTTATTTTGGTTTTTTGTGGTATCTAAGTTATTGTTGTTGTCGTTAAAGTGTTTGTGTTATTATTCTTTATATTATATATATAGTAAGTGTTGTTGCTGTTGTTGTTGATACAAAGTACTACTCTGCACATTTTGCATGGGAACACACATTTCATGAGCGAATTAACGGAACAAAAAACATTTTAACGCACGATTTTTTATTTGTAGATATATGTATATAAACTGAACACAATTGTTGTAGTTGTAGCTGTAGCTGTAGCTGTTATTGTTGCTCCTGATGTCGTCTTGGAGAGCTGCAAAGAGTAACAGAATAAAGAAAAGCTTAGTTGGACAATTTTATGAAGAGCACGTTTACAGTTAAATACACAACGACAACAAAATAGCGCATAAAGAAAAGAACCAAATTCAATAACATTTTGCGCGGCGCAAAATAAAAAATAATAATAATAATAATGTGTAAAAGAAACCAAATAAAGGAAAAACACGCGCTGCTCACAAGAACACATACACTAAGATACTCGCACTCGCACTCGTCTCTCTCTCTCTCTCTCTGGCAAGCGCAGCAGGTGAACGAACGACACGCGACGCATGTGTGTCTGTCAGCATGCATGTATGTATGTGTGTCTGTGAGAGAGTGAGTTCTAATAGCAGCGAACAAGTTCAGTTGAGCGCCACGCGCACTCAAACACACACACACACACACACACACACATACGACAGCAGTGGCAGGCAGGCAGTAGCGTTCATAGAAAGCGCAGCTTGGCAGCGCTGCTGGCCGACTAAAAGCTTTTTGCTATAAGCAGACAGCTGTTAAGCGCCTGTTGCCAGGCAAAATTTGCGCTTTTTAATTAAAATGTGTGCGCAAATGTTTTAATGTGTTTAGCAGTCAACTCACACAAACACACATACCATAGAGAGCGGCGCAATACGGTGAAAGTGACCGCAAGTTTTAACCATTTACTGCTGTTATTGTTATTGTGATATATATATGTATGTATATATTTTGGCATTTGTTTGTGCTCACTGTTGCCAAGCAAATTGAACGAACAGTGTTGCCACATAATTGCAAATGCTGCTGCTGCTTGTTGCAAAAAAAAAAAAAATAAACATTACTCATGCACACACACACACTCACACATAGCCGGCACAAGTTCAGTGCAAGCCAAAAACCAGTTCCATCATGAATTATTCTTTTTAATTTCTCTGATTCACACGGTGCAAAAAAATAAGTTATTTTTATATGTCCACACATACATACTCAAGCACACACACAGCAAACAAAAACGATAAAAAAGTAAGTTTGTCGTATGCGTCACGACAAACGCAAGCCAAATGTTATTTGATAGTCATGCAGATAATATTGCCAACTTCTAAAGTAAGCTAAATCTGTTTATTTACATTCGAGCTTGATGCAATAAAAACCTTAATTAACTAATATCTACTTCAAAAACAGCTAATAATGACGCTAAAAAAAAAAGCCTAATTGGCTGCACTGACACTGACACCATACTACATGAAACTTGACGAATGCTGCCCACACGGACACACACGCACATACACACACCGAGTATGTTCATCAATCAAAACTAGCCGCATTCCCATCAAGGCAGCAACAGCTGCTGCTTATCAATTGCACGAGTTGTGCTTGTGACCGATGTGCTTGTGACGTCACAAATGTACCGACAATCAAGAGCAGCAAATACTCTGATCAAAAGCTAACTAACTGCTCGCATACATTGACAATGATGATATATATATATATACATATTTGCGTGTGCCTGTGTGCGTGTTTATTTTTAACCAGGCAGCAACAAAATTTCGCATGCATCATAATTTATTTTTGGTCTACGAGCAAAATCAAAGGCAGCAGCGGCAGCAGCAGCCCCCACGCAGAATCCCACACGACGCGCCAATTAAATTTTACGCGCAGCTGGCAACTCTGCATCTGGTGGGTGGTCGCTTACAGCCAGTGCTGTTCCCTTTCCTCTCTCACTCTCTCTTCATTTGATTTATTTATTTATTTTTTTTTTTTGTAACTAAAAGAAAACTTTAGCGATCCAGTCGTGTTTGACGTCAACACACAGCGGAGAGAGATATATAGATAGAGGAGGAAGAGAGTGAGAGCGCGTACTGCTTCTGCTTTCGCTTTGCACAAACTCACACACGCACAGGCAGCCTGGCGCTATCAGTGTTGCTCAATTAGCTATTTTTCTGCTATTTGGTGCAAGAAAAAATACTCTAATTTAAGATATCCCATTTTTATAGAACTCAAATATGTTAATAAATGAGTTGATTATAAGTATTGAAACATTTATGAAGAAATATGCGGATTTCTGACTCAGTCTATATCTCTAATGCTTCTGTCTATTTGGGGCTAGTTCTAGCTTATGTGTATCAGCACTATTTGTGCTCTGCCGTTGCCACTGCCACTGCCACTGCCACAGACAATCGTCGCTCTCCCTCTCTAACTTTATACACTGCGTTGTTTGTTTGTTTTTTTTCTCTCTCAGACGGATGGGCGCATGCTCTAGTCGCAGACGCGCGCGCGTCATGCGTGACCCAAATAGCCGCCATTGCTGCTTTACTTTACTTCGTCTAGTTCTGCTTCTTCTTCTATTTAATGGTCACACAAATCAGTAGAACTGAACCAAACAGACATAATAGAATTTAATACACATAGTTCCTACATATAAGTATCTGTGTATATGCTAAAATGTTAGAAAGTCTTTTGCGCAACAGTTAATAAATTTCTGTGACTGCGTCCGTGTCTGTCTGTCATTGTGTGTGTGAGTGAGAGAGTTCCCGTTTTTCGCTTTTGGGTGCGCGCAGCACCAAAAATACTTTGTAGGCGTTTTTCGGTGCGCGCTGCTTGCTGATAGCCACAAACATTTCTTTATTTTATATTTATTTTGTTTTGCACTTTTGAAAGCATTTTCTTAAATGGCTTGAAGAGCAGACGATTGAGCGAGACAGAGAACAGACAGCAAAATGCTTTCATTCCATTTCGTTTTTAATTTTCTTTCATTTCTTATTTATCTTCTTTTTTTTGTTAAGTGCGTAACGGAATGCCCGCTGGCATTCACACACACATATATACATAATAAATATATACATATATGAACGGCAAAATTTACATTCTCGCTACGTTTATTATACATACGCTCTCTCGCCTTTTGTTTGGTTCAAAGTTCAATGACCGATTTCGCCGCGTCGAATTCAGCGGCGCAGTCGCTGTTGCCCTCGAAGTTGACGACGACAGCGTCGCTGCCAATGCCTCTGCTATTGCTGCTGCTTGACAAACACACATACAGACAAGGTCAACGCAATAATCGAGTTGCCATTTTTTTTTTTATTTTTGCTTAAAACGCAATAACACAACACAATAACGGGCGCGCTTGCGTGTGTGCGTGCGTGCATCAATGACGCCGGCGCGCAACTTTGACAGTGGCATTGAAATTGCTAACAGCAGCAGAAGCAGCAGCAGCAACATGTCTGATCATGCAAGCGTCGCTGTTGCTGTCGCAATAGCGCGCTGCCTGCGCAACCAGAATAAATTCCAATTAGACAATTTCCGACTCTTTGACTAGCTCTCTCATTCCCGTTCCCTCTCTCTCTCTTTCTCTCTCTCACGGCCGTGCGCAACGAAATTGCGACTTTGCAAGAAAAATGTTTATGTTATTATTGCTGCACATTGTTGTTATTATTACGGTTTATTACACACGCATTTGCAAGTGCACACACACACACACACACACACACACACATAGCAGTTAACAGTGCTCGTGCTCTCTCGCTCTCTGCGTCTGATTAGAATTAATAACACAACAAAAGAAATTACGTTTTTTTTTTTCAATTTGCGCTTCTGCGAATTACTTTCACCTCCTCCTCAATTACCTACGACAATGACGCGGCTATTTTTCGTCTATCTATGCATGTGTGCGAGTGAACGTACATATGCGTGCGTATGTGTTGGGGTTTGTTTTTCGAAGCGCAGTTTTTGCAGTCTGCGCCACCCACCGCCAATAACAGCAGCAGCACGTGGAAAACGACGCCGCAGTTTTGACTGATTGAGCATTCAACTGTATAAAGCCTACTCCGCCCTCTTCCTCTCTCTCTCTCTCTCTCTCTCTCTCTCTCCTTGTTTCTATCACTCACGTTTTAGCTGCTGCGCCGTTGTCTTCTTCGCATTCACAGTTATTTGACTTGGCACAGCAATTGCTGCGCAATAATAACAATAATATAATAATAATAATAAATAGTATGACAAAGAAAATACCGACTAAATGCTGAAACACTACCCATCTCACTCGCTCTCTCTCCCTCTTTCTCTTACTCTGTTGATTAGAGTTGGAGACAGATAAATGCCTAATAAATCCATTAAAAATGTGAATTCAGTTTGAGTTTGCCGCTGGAGGCGTGGTAGTTTCTATAAAGTACATACATATGTACATATATAGAATCTTGTTCAGTATATACCTATCTATACTACTACTATATTTTATTAAATCAATTCCGTGAGCATTGCATACGTTTCGTGTTATTATCCAATACATTCGATATTTACGTCAATGGCCGACACTAGAACAAAACAGTGTTATAAATTGTATAAATATCTATACGTATTTATATATTACATTCTTGTAAAATGAATTGGAAATTCATTTGCCTTCTGCTCATCCCCTACTGCAGCATCTGCAGCTGCGGCTGGAATCCATGGCTTAGCTACAGTCGACTGAATGAATTGGGTAACAAGGAACTGATGCTGCTATTGCCAGGCGCACCAACATCAATATCAACATCAACATCTTTATCATCATCATTATCTTCATCTGCTTTGCCATCATCAATATCGTCACATCGAACCAGTAGCAATCAAAGCTGCCCACATGCCGCCACCAGAATAGCGGTAAAAGCCGCTCAGGTGGCAACAGCTGCACATGACGCCCAGTCAAATGCAGCCGAGAGCGCGGCCAAAGAGGCGCATAACCAATTGGCCGAGAAGGCCGCGCAGGCCTCCAAGGCCGTGCAAGCTGTGCTCAACGGTAAGCGGGCTCTGTTGGAAAATATCGAAAAGGAGTTGAAAATCGACGAGGAACTGCTGGCCAAGTTGCGCGGCTCGTTGCAGCACAGCGAAAGGGCTGCCGAGAAGACCGAGTGTGCTGCCAAAAAAGCCGAAGATGATCTGAATCGACTGCGCGAAATCGTTCGGCTTCTGAGCGGTAACGTGGCCACTGTGAATGCGCTCAACGAACAGGCCCAGATCGACTACAACGAGAAGGTCCAAATGCTAATGGCCGCCAAGGATCGATCCAAGCGCATCCATAAGGACATCGCCTGCGCCCGTGACGATTATCAGAAGGTGAAGGATGCCGCCGATCAGGCGGCGAGTGCCGCAGTCCAGGCCAAGCAGAAGGCGGTCCAAACTGTGACCGTTGACAGACGTACGATTCAGGCGCTGTTGCGTCGACGTCGACAGCAGCATCCCTTTTGGTCTGAAACCATATTCTCTTAGCTCTTACATCTGTATGGACATATCTATAAATCACATCTATATATCCATATCTATCTATTTAGATCATGTTGCACTTGAAGATCTCAGTGCATTATATGCAGATTGTTTCTTAAACAAATTTCGTGTATACTACATGCAATACAAATTAGGCTTTTACTCGAGATTTCAGTTCAGAGTTCTAATAAACAATGTGCTCAAAGCTCGCATTATGAGTTGGTTTCACATTCAACCTAATTCAATTTATCATTAATTTCCTTATCAATTATTATTTTATGTGCCAATAAGAAAACATATTAGCATTATTATATTTAAACAGCTCTCAAGCACTTTTAAATAAGCTTTTCTCAGAACTAACGACAAACATTATCCAATTGGGTTCTCAATAAGCCTAATCGTACTATAGACCTAATCATAAAATAATTATACAACACATTTAATGCGAAGAAAGTCGCAATTAACCATGAAAAGAACAATCGAACGAAGAGTTTACCTTATCTGTCTCTCTCTCTCTCTCTCTCTCGCTCATGCGAAGGAAATGCACCTGATTCCACAATAAACAATATATATATGTATATGTATTTGCAATTGCGATTTGCGCTTTTGTTTATGTTTATGGGGTAAAAGTATCGTTTGCATATTTAGCACAAATCCGTGAGCGTTTTCCCACGAAAGAAACAACAAAAAGAAGTAAACGAGAAGCAGGAATAACAATGGAAATTCATAAATAAACAAAACTACAAGGGCAAGTTAAGTGTGTAGATGTAAAGAACAATTAACGGGGAACGAAATGGAAATGGCATATAATGGAACACAGATGCAATAGTAATTGCTGTCTGAATGTATCGTTCCAATTGGTCCAATTGGCAAACAGCTGCTGCTGGAACCTTTCACATGCGCTTCCGTCCAGCTGTTGTGCTGTCCGTCGCAGCCAGCGGCAGCAGCACTGGCCAGCCCTTACCCTTAAAAAGGATTGAGCGAGAGCGCAAGCTTCTACTTATTGCTCTTGTGCTGCTGCTGCTGCTGCTGCTGTTGTTACCGGCAGCGTTGTTGAAAATTTCTGTTCAAATGAGCAGCAACAGTGCATGAGAGAGAGCGAGAGAGTACGAGCAAGTGCGCGCAAGTGAGCTAGGCGCAATGTGCGCTCATTCTCTCTCGATTGTTCTCTCGCTCCCAGTTTGTTGTTTGTTGGTGAATTTTTTTTTCTTGCTAAATAACAAATTGTAATTAAAAAGCAGCGAGAGTGAGATAAATACTGAAGGAGAGCGAGAGCGAGCGCGTGGCAAACATATTGCATTTGAGAATTCAACAATTTGGTAAAATGCATTTTATCAACAGCAAAAAAATAATCATAATAAAACAAATAACAGCGGGCGCTGCTCACGTCGCTCCGCAGTAGAGCCCTCGCAGTCACAGTCGGAAAAGCAGCATGAGAGCGCCGCGCTGTAGCTGTACAGGATTGTCGAACATGCGTATGTGTGTGTGTGTAGTGTGCTTGCTGTCAAATGGCGCTGCCCGCAGCGCTGCTGCTGCGGCGGCGTCAATGGCTTTTTAAAATTCTTGTTTGCCTTTTGCCAGCATTTGTATGAGTGTGTGATGTTGCTACCTGGCATGAACAATCACACACACATACACAGACGCACCGCAAAAACCACATGCCTTCCCAATCAGAAACAGAGAGGTGCACAAGCAGAAAATGCCGGCAAATCCAATATGTTTGCGGCGGCGGCGGTGGCGGCGCTGCCACCATCTGCGCGCAAAATGTAACACGGTGGCAACGCCAGCAGCGACGTTGACGCCAGCAGCAGCGGGTAACGCGTTCAACATAACCAAACAAATTTGATGCTGTTGACTGGCTGCGACTCACGCTCATACACACATACTCATGCATATGTGCATATCAATAAATACATGCATAAATAAAAGGCAGCACTTACATGTTGACTGTTACTGCTTGCTGCTGCTGCTGTTATTGTTGCTGTCGTTGTAGTAGTTGACGTTGTTGTTGTTACAAATTGTTGTCAATTTTGTTTGAGTTGTTGCTGCTGTCACTGTCGGCAGCGCCACAAAAAAACATGTTTCACTGGAAGCTAAAGACAACGGCGACGCTGCTTCTGCCTCTGCTGCTTACATACAGAGAGATACACGCACACACACAATATGTACATACTCATGTATGTATACAAATTTGCTTTTGCTTGTTTTTTTCTTTTCTTTTATACGTTTGTTGTTGCTTGCAGCTGAAAACGTTTAATGAAGAACAAAAAGGAACATGTACACACACACATGGGAAAGAGAAAAAGAAGGAGAGATATTAAAACATATATTCAACAATAACTTTAGCACACTGTAAAAAAAAAAACAGTTGGAAAAAGCGCTGTCGCACGCACACAGAGGTAGCGAAATGCGACGCTGCGGCTAACAAAAGAGCGCGTCGCAACAGCAGAGATGGACTAAAAAAAAAAAATCCGTACAAAAATGAGCATAAAAAAACAGACAAAAAGCGCTATGTAAGACACCGACTATTTTCCGATAACTATTTCTTCGTCTATAATGGTGCACTTTATAACTTTAGTTGGCTTAACAAAAAATTATATTAAAAACAAAAAATAAACGCAACACAATAACAAAAAATAAATGCACACACATACACCGATGCACGCACGCACAGTTCGTATAACGGTGGAACGGCGCAACGACGACGACAGCCGATAACGAGTACGAGCCGACGACGACGGTTTTTTCACCAACCTTTCTTACTGCTGCTGCTGCCACTGCTGCAGCGCTTAAAACATGCGCAAGCGACAAAAAAAAATTTAAAAAAAAGTAAAGAAATATAGCTGAAGCTAATGTAAGGCTTATTAGTAATGTAATTTGATTGATTTGATTTATAAATGTAATTTAATATTTTGTTTGTTGCCACACGCGAAAAGACGAAATCACGACAACAGCGACGACGACGGAAAAACGCGCGCTTACACGTCTGTACGTACCAAAGAGCAAAACGAAAATGAAGAGCAATGTAAAATACAAAAATACCAGCGCCAGTGCAAATACAAAAAAAATACTGTGCGAAACAGTGCTATTAAATGACACAAGGGGAACAGCGACAGTGTTGGTCAGTGTGCGCTTGCATTTCTGTTTTTCCAGCACGTTTATTTGCTTGCTTCGCTTTGAAGCTCCATTCCAAGCGTTAACACGCACACACTCGCACACAGACTCACACACATATACACACTGCTTGTATACTTGTTTTGATTTTATTATTTGGTTTTGGTTGGCAACCGGGCTCTGGCTACACCAGTGTTGTTAACTGGACGCCGCACACATGTCCCCTTTTAACTACATTTGCTTAGCGGCTTAAAGCCGATGCTTAATGATCCACTTTGATTGTATGCTCTTCTCTTTTCTTTCCTTTTTAAATCATAAGCTGTCAACACTGCGCCCAAAAAAAAAAAAGAAAAAAAACACACACACCCGACGCTTGAGAACTCACTTTACATGATGAATTCCGGCTTCCACTTATATGTAAGAAATGCACATGTCTTTCACTATATATAAGTTAATGCATTACTTTCCAATACTTTGTTTTAGGAATTTTCGTTCATTTCGAACAGTTTTTGTATTATTTTTATTACTCCACAAGAACAGGGCTGGCAGCTGCCAATAACTGCGCTTGCCAGGACTGCAACGCGTCCTATCGATATGCCGCGCATTTCGATATACACATAGATGGCTATGTGTGTGACGGCGCGCGATGTAAATTGTAAATTGTAAAATGTTGAATTCAATAAATTTATTAAAGTTAAACTGTGATCGAGAAAAAGTTTGTGAAAAAAAAATATTTCAAAGGAAAAAGTTTAATTTAATTGAAAACTTATTTCTGCTTGAGTTAAATTATGAAGTATACATAAACAAACAGTTACAACAAATAATATTTGTACATATATGCCAACAAATAGTTTGCATAGATATCACCAAAATTACATATGTATATATGGTGTAAATGAGTTTATCTACTATTTAACTTGTTAGACAGCTTAGTGTTAGCATTTCAAATCTTAACCGCTTGGCGCGCCTCCAACCAACAGCTGGCGCTTATCGATGACGATGCGATACAGTCCGTTGCAATGTTGCAAAACGAGTTTCAATTCAAATAAACAAAAACTCGCGATCGCATTTAATTGCACTTGTAAACATATCGTATATATATATGTATGTACATATGTAGATGTGTGTGTTCTCGAGATAATTAAGCTCAATTGTGGAGCCGCTTCTATAAAAGCCCCATAAACTCCACTCGAACAGCGCAGTGCAGACAAAGAGAAAGTGCAAAGATGGCAACGCAGCAGCAGCATTTCGATTATATGGAAAAATATCTGGTTTATGATATTTTTAAATATTTTGGCAACGATGCAACGCTAATTGATCACAATATAAAGTGTTCCAATGGCCTGGATGGTTTCATGTCGGCTGTTTACACGGTGGAGCTGACCATGGAGATTGCCGGAAAGTGGGTAGAATTGAATCTTATGCTTTGACCATACGATTATTAACTGTCATCGCCTTCTCCTGCAGCGAGCGCCAAGAGCTGGTGCTTGTGAAGTTCATGAAGGGCAGCCCGGAGTTTCGCGAATCCGGCAAATGCTACACACAGTTCGCCAATGAGGTCTTTGTTTACGCCGAACTGCTGCCGGCCTATGAGAATCTGTTGCGTGACAGCAAGTTGAATACGGAATTGGTTGAGCAATTAGTGCCGCGTGTTTATTGCGCGAAATTCGGTCTGATTAAGGGTACAAAGTTGATTTATTTGTTTGCTTATTTTTTCAATTCTGCTATTTGCAATTAACACAAGTATTTCACAACTTTTAGGTCTGGGCGAGGCACGTGAGTCGGTGTTGGCTTTGGAGCATCTGCAGCCGAAAGGCTTCAAGCTGGGTCCGCGGCTCACTCTGCGCCTGGATCAGCTGGAGGCCATGTGCTCGGTGCTGGGTCCATATCATGCGATGGGCTATGCTCTGAGCATCCTGCAGCCGAGGTTGGAGAATCGCCTGCGCCAGCAAGTTGTACCGCTGCACTTCGTCTCCGAGGCGAACGTGCCGAATATCTATGCGGTGCTCTATCGCATCGCTTTCGATCGATTCTACGAATTCTACAATCGCTGCCGTGATCAACTGCTCCAGCCGCAGGAGGATCGCTTTGCCGAAGCCATCGAGCGACTGCGTGTCAAGTACTTCGAGCAGCCGGAGAAGCTGCTGGAGGGTATCTTTAAATCTGCGTGCGATGATACGCAACCGGAATGGCATTTCAACACCTTCCTCCACGGCGATTTCAATCGCAACAATGTGCTGTTCCACGAGAACGAGGAGGGGCGGGTGGATGGCATACGCATGATCGATTTCCAGGAGCTGCGCTACAGCACCACAGCCATCGACATCAGCTTCTTCCTGTACATGAATACGCCGGCCGAGAATCGAGCCGAGATTTTTGCCAAACTCTTGCGCTCGTATCATCAGCGGATGCATCAGACCTTAGAGCTGATCCTGCAGCGTAATCATGAAACGCTCTCGGAGGAGCAGATCACCAACCTGCTCAGCAGTTACAGGTAGGTTCTCTTGTTAGTTAACGATAGAAGGGCAACGATTCACAGCCAATACCGTGTGAAAATCTCATTGCAGTTTCGCACGCTTCGAGCGACATTTCTCACGCTACGCGTTCTATGGCGTCATGATCTGCATGCATTTCCTGCCCTGGCTGCTGGGCAGCGAGGCGGACTGCGCCCAGCTCTCCAAGCTGTTCGAAACGGACATGCATGGCCCGGCCTTCTACAAGTTATCGATGGACATAGCCGGAGATGAGGCGAATCGACAGATTTTCGGCGTAATGCGTCACGCCTTCGAGCAGGGCTACATGGATCACATATGAGCTGCAATCAGTATAATATATGTACATACATATATACATATATTTATTTAGTATATGTACATATGTCTATATATGCCCTTTTCACGTATTCCACTTGCTATCAGCATTTCAGTTTCGTTTCACATTGTTCCGCACGCTATCTAAAGCATTCTTATCGCTATATTTTATATTATATGTTTTATGATTGCATTGTTCCGAATTGCAGTTAACTCAATTGTGAGTGTACTAATTCAGCTTTAACAATGTGGAAACGAATGGAATGGGAACACTAGCTTATTGTCTTGTATACTAGCAGTTGAGTTGATATGAAGATGAAATGAAGTTTTAAATTCATGGAAACAATTGGAATCGAAACATTAGCTTTAATATGCATTTATAACTGTAATCAATTTGAAATGAAACGTTAAGTGCCTACAGTTAAGTTGCCTGCTCGATTGCCACATATGAACATGGAACACTCGTAGAACTATGCCAGCAACAATCGGAATTGAAACGCAATTGTGATAAGATACCGAAAAAAATGAAAGAAATAAATGAAATATAGCCATAGATCTTTATCAGGCCGGAATTGGAATTCGGAACAGCATTATCATTATTATTATTATTATTATTATTATTATTTTGTCAATTCTGTTAATGCCAGGTCTTTCAAACGACAAAGCCTAGTCTTGTAAAATTTACAAATATTTACCCAAATGTTTTTCTATTTACGAACAAATGAAACGAATTAATGAATCAATTTAGAGAATTTTGTTTGTCTTTATCTCTGAAGTTATGTATCTCTACTCGGAATCCATATGCATATACATATGTATGATCTATGGATATGCGGCAATTCAACTATTTGTAATATATAACCCAACTATCGCTCAATCCAGTCCTAGCTCAATTGTGAGTTCAGTTCCGCTAGGTAGATTTCATTTCGGGCTGCCTTCAAAGCTCGATTAATTTAATGGAATGACTGGAATAACTGGAATGACGCAAGCAGCAGCAGCAGCAGCAGCTATCAGTCAGGCCGCAACGACCTTGATTCACATTTGAATATTTATCTAACAATGACAGCTAAAAAAAAAATTCTTGACTTGTGCCCCAAACTTTTCTTTCTTTTTGTATGCCCATTGAATGTTTGACAAATGGGGTATATTGTTCATGTGCTCAGTTTGTATTTAGCATTTAATAATTTGTACAATTATGGCTAAAACTGATTTTCAATATCGATAAATATCGATAAACGTATTTTTTATGATATATAGAGAAGAGCTTTAGGAGCTACAGAACTTTAGTAAATTCTTTACAGACATTTACAAATTAGATACTTATTCGATTTTATTGATAGGGTATCTCTAGGCCGAGTCCTTTCGACTGTGTAAATGTTATCCTGCTAATTTTAATCAAATATCGAACAAAATCTAAAGTTCTGGCTGTCATAGGGTATCTGGTAGTCGTGCACATGTCTATCTGTTAATATCTAGGACTTATTTAAGCCATTCTCTGTATGTATATAGAGAACTCTGTTCACCTAAGCAACATAAGCCGCAACCTTAGAGCCGCGACTCCAGCTGCAGCAGGATATCTGCTAGTCGGGCATACCCCATGGTCGCATATTTGGAGCTCTTTGTTTGCACAACTGTCGGCCAGCGAGCGGTGTCTATAAAATGCCACCCAGTCGCAGATTGGCGGCACAGTTCCACTGGATGACGGTGCACTCCATGATGCTACCAACGACAGCCTGGCTATTGATGGCACTGATGGCGCTGCGGGCGGGCCGGTTGCTGGCTGACGAGCAGCTGGCCGCGGAGCTGGCGTATTATGCAACAGCTGGCAGCGAGGATATCTATTTGCAGGCGAACAGCGGACAGTGGGAGGAGTACAAGGATTATCCCGACGATAAGGCAAACGAGCGAGCGGAGGAGGAGGACGACTCTGTGGAGGATTCCGCGGAGGAGCAGCCAGAGGGCGACAATATCGAGGCCGTTGGCCTGGATGAGAACAGCTGCGAGTATAGCTGTCCGCGTTACTATCGTCCCGTATGCGTCAAGCGCAACGAACAGCTGATCACCTATGCCACGCCCTGCGAGTACCTCAATCAGCTGCGCTGCGCCAATGTCGTCCGCAGCCAGGGCAAGGAGGCGCCCACCTATCAGCTATTGTATCAGCATGCCTGCAAAGAGAATAGACACTGAGACCGAGCTGTGAAAGAGAATTGGTTTTGTTTTTCTTTTCATTGATTGATTGATTGATTGATTGATTGATTGTGTGAGTGACTGATTGAGAGGAAGCAAGCCTGGAAATAGTTTTAAGTGAAGCATGTTTTTTTTTTCTTATAAAATATTAGATTATTAATTGATTGATTGACTAATTGAAAAAGTGTTTCTTGACAAGATTTGTTATTGTTTATGTGTCATATATAATAGCATATTGATTGATTGACTTTGACTAAATGATTGACTGATTGACCACTTGTTTGAATGATTATTTGATATACAAGTCAATCATTGGCATGGGCCTCTGAATCATTTATGTTGTACTACTGATTGATTGGCTAAGCAGGATCAGAGCATGGAGAATATATATGATTAGGTTTACGTTATATTCTATTTCAAAAGAGAACGATGGATGTCAGTCAATCAAACTGCATGATTGATGGCCAGATGATAGCTGATTGTTTTCAATTCGACTTATGATTTGATCATTCGCATAGCTTTGATTGATTGATTGATAGACATTCAACCAAGTGTGGACAACTCTATGTGAGTCATGATTGATTCACGCTTGATGATGGAAGCCTTCTTGGCCTAAGGAGCAACATTATTCATCACTTTCTCTCTCTCTCTCTCTCTCTCTCTCTCTCTCTTTGAGCCTATCATTGTTACAGGGTATGCAGCAACTTTTCGTCTTCCCCCTCTTCGGCCCACCCTGGCTACAATATGCAGCTCCCGCATGAATCCCTTCCATCCAGTCAGAGGCTTAAATAAAAACAACTTTCCTTTTGTGTTTTATATAAAAAGTGTTTCAAAATCTTCTTGTTTTTTATTTATTAACGGCGACAGCCCAGTTAGCTGTCATTGGAATTTAACATTTACTACAAGCTAGTTACGAGCTAGGTGTACAAAATAGTATTATCGTGTTGCGCTCGGGCCGAATACTGCAGGCAGTCTCGTATATAGCTTCGGTTTGACTGCGATCAGGGTATCTAATCGGCGGGACAGTTGCGCTTACTGCTCAGCTGGCCGATGTCCACAAAGGTGTTGCGACGCTTTGCTATGCGCTGCAGCGAAGGCAGCGGCGACTGCGACTGCGACTGTGGCTGCGGCTGTGCCGCGTTCACGCTAGGAGTGGGCTTGGCTTTGCCCATAAACGATGTATGCCAATTGATGAAAGAGCTTCGCATGTTTTGCTGCGACTGCTGCTGTTGCTGCTGCGACTGCTGCTGTTGTTGCTGCTGTTGCTGCTGTTGCTGCTGCTGTTGCTCTTGTTGTTGTTCTGGCTGGTGTTGTTGCACTTGCAAGTTGGCAGTGATATTCAGCCGGGTGCCTAGATCATCCGGATTTAGAGTCTTGCGACGTCTCATTATTTTCACCATCCCCACCTGCTGCTGCTGCTGCTGCTGCTGCTGGGTGGATATCACAGGATTACGATTGTCTATGAATGGTCGCGATGTGGGTAGCTTTTGGAACTTGTACGATAGCTCCGAGTACAATTTGAAAATGAACTCTTCGTTGCGGTAGAGCGTGTGCCGCAAGCTGCTCTTGCTAATGATCAGACCGTTCTGGAACTGATAGAGCACCTGCATGAGGAACTTCTTGAGCTCCTCGTAGGGATGAGTCTCTTGGAAGCGATGCACCGAGTCCCGGTGGAATTTATGGCAATGCTGCATGTACTCATCGAAGCCATCGTTCAGTATGGCCTTGCACAAGTGGCACTGCCTGAATTTCCTGTAGTGGTCGATCATGTGGCGCAACGTCTCCTTTTGGCATGTCGAGGCGAACATGCAGAACGAACAGTGATAGATGACCGTCTCGCTGAGCAAGCGGAAGCAAAACAATTCGGGGGCATCACTATGCTCGACCCGGCCGTGCTGTGCCATCGCCATATCCGTGGGCATTATCACCCGGCAAATGCTGCACTGATAATACCGGACGGGGCAAGCGTCTGTTTTGCTGCCCATCGCCAGTAGCTGGTTCAGCTCAGTGTTGTTGAGCGACTTCAGGTCATTGGAGAGATGCGCCTCGCCCAGCATATGGTATATGAGATTCAACGAGCTGGTGAACTGATGCGAACAGAAGGCGCACTCGTTCGGCTTCGTCACATCACAGGCGACCAGCTGACGCATCGAGTGCATATTGGGCAAATGATTGTCCAGCAGGGCTTTCGGATTGCCCACAAATTTGCGGCACATGCCGCAGCGCAATTGCGGCTGGATGCTGAAATAGAACGGTTGCTCGCTGTGCATTGTGGCCCAGTGCTTGGTGCGCAGCTCGTCCACGCTGTACGACGTTACGGTGCAGTGCGAGCAGGCAAACTCAAATGTTGTCTGCAATTAAGAGGATCATACGTTAAGCTATGGATCTATGTATGTATCTAGCGATGCAACTTACCTGCCCGTCGGTCTCCTCATCGGACGACAGCAATTCAATCTCATCGATAAGAACGTACTCATTCGGATTGATATTGTTGTCGTCGTTATTATTATTATTGTTATTATTATTATTATTATTATTATTATTATTATTATTATTATTATTATTATTATTGCTACTCTTGCTGTTGCTGATTGTGGGTAATATGTTGCTGCTGTTGCTGCTGCTGATTGTGGGCAATATGTTGCTGCTGCTGATTGTGGGTAATATGTTGCTGCTGCTGCTGTCGCTGATTGTGGGCAATATGTTGCTGTTGCTGATTGTGGGTAATATGTTGCTGCTGCTGCTGTTGCTGATTGTGGGCAATATGTTGCTGCTGATACTCGGATTGCATTTTATTGTGTCCAGTGCATGGGCCATCTGCCAGTAGTCGCTATCGAGCAGCTCGTTGGGCACCCGCTCGAACATCTGTATGGCCAGCCCCGTTGCGTTCTTGTGCGTTTGTTGCATGTGCAGGACAACCGACCACTCGGTGGATTCGCCAAATGCGCAGTGCGGGCAACTGAACTGGTTGCCCGATCCATGGCTCTGGGCGCAGTGCTTGCGAATGCACTGTAGGGTTTTCGCAACAGTGTTGCATTGGATGCAGTAGAAGCCCAGCGTGTGCTTGTTTCTCACCCTCGAGTGCTGATAGTTGACAATCGGCTGCACACGGCAGTTGGGATGATCGCGTCGTATGTGCTTGATTAAGGGCGATAACGAATTATCGGCCAGACTGCAGTAGCCGCAGTTATACGGCTGCGTGCGTCCGTGCTGCTGCTCCATATGCGTTGTCATCGCGAAATGGTCATCCATCACAGCGGAGCAGAGATTGCAAATCCAGTCATCGTAATTGCAGCGCAGCGACAAGGCTGAAAGAAGGTGGAAAAATCTATGGTCAGCACTTTGGGATAAATCGTAAAAGGCTTCGGCACTTACACGACTGCAGCCAGCGGGTCTCATCGGTGTCGGGATTGCCGGTGCGCCTGTGTATGAGCACATTGATGAGATTGGTGCCGTGACGGACATGGATGTGACGCTCGATGCCGCTGCGCCGCGGTAGGGTTGTGTCACAGCGTCCGCACTGAAAGATGTACCGCTTGTGGTACAGCAAGTGATCCAAAAACGCTTCGACCGAATTCAGGCTGGTCTGACAGTGGGCACAACAAAAGTTCTTACCATAGCTGTGTGTTGCAGCAAAATGCTGGCGCAACTCCAGCTCCGTCGGCAGATGAGCTTTGCAATCCTCCATGCCGCAGACGAAGCGCTTCGACTGGGGCACATATTGCCGATTGGGTGTGCACGGCATATTACGGAAGCGGCTTTCGACGGAACTAGACGGGCCCGATGGCATGACCACTGTCTCTGGCGGAACACTTGCCCCTGTCAACTGTCCATTCTGTTCGTTTGGCATGGCGAGACGCAACGCTGACTCCTTGTGCGCCAGCAGATGACTGTAGAGCTCCTTATACGAAACCGTCTTGAACTCACAATCGGCGCACTTCAAGCTCTGGCTGCTAAACAGTCGACGAGGCAGCAGACGCAGTTCCGATGGCCGATAGATGGTCTTGTTGCCCTGACGTCGCTGCAGCCACTCGTTCGTCAGCTGACCCATGAATTCATCCATTTGCTTCTTGCCAAAGGGCAGCTTGACAGCGCTGACCCAACATCTGTACAGCTCCTGATTGGCGCTCTGTGGCTGCTCCTCCGGCTGTGCGGGCAGCTCCACGAGCTCTGGCTGGCAATTGATTTGATGGTACTCTTGGCGGTGCCGAATCAACTGATGCTGCTCCATCAATGTACGATTCGGCGTCGTCTCCAGGCAAATGCTGCAAAAGTATTTGTGGCGAGCGTGCGCCTGCTGCAAATGGGAACGCAAGCTGACCGGACGCTCGTAGCTCTGGGCACAATATTTACAATTGAGCGGGCCGGTCATCTTAGTGCTTGACATGTGAAAGATCACATGACTGACAAATGTACTCTCAGTCAAGGAAACGTTGCACGATTTCAAGGGGCACGCGTACAGCTTGTTATCTGCAATGGTAACGTAGTAAAGATGGTTTTAGATCGCCTATTCAAGCCAATAGAAACAAGTAAGAAAGTTCTATGTGAGATCCCCTGAACCTTTCAAGCAACTGATGTTTCAATAATTATCCGCTTCGACCCACTATGAGAAAATAATTGTATAACATTTCTTTTGTCGGTGGACTATCTTCCTAAGACTTTCACATCGTGATAAACATTAAACTTTTTACCAAAGCATACGATTCTAGTACAGTCGAGTCGGGATTTGTTTTTTTTTTTTTTTTTTTTTTTTTTTTTTTTGATTTACACAGGATTTCAAATTATGAAGAGCGATTTTTTTCGATTTATCTCGATTTTACGGAGTACAAATTACAGAGAATCCACTGTGTTTGGAATACGCCTTTTGCAAACGAGTGGATTAGGGGTGGGATAACTAAAATAATATGAATCTATGTTCATAGCTTGCGAGTCTCTAGCTTGAAAGATGTTATGAGATATAATTCGATAACTGATTTATCATCGATAACAAAATAGCGGAAGGACTTATCGGTGCTTGGAAACAAACTCGATATGCGCGCTCTATATACGGACTTACAAGTACAAATTTGCAAGTCTCTAGCTATAATTTTCGGAGATCTACGCGTTCATAACAACATACGGATGGACGGACGGACAGACACACAGACGGACAGCGCTAAACCAACTCAGTTCATCGCCCTGATTAAGAATATATTCCTTATGGGGTCTGCCATGCCCAGTATATCTTAATATTCCATTTTCAATGGGCTCAAGGTAGAACAAAATATCTTTCTTTCACTGAGCAGCTTGAAGGATTAATTCAAGGAAGGTGAGGGGATGGCATTACCCCCATACCTCCCTTGAGTACTACAATTTTACGCTATAGATGCCTAGATAGATCCCTATCGTTAACATCCCTCAACGGCCTAGACCTTAGCTTAAGCCCTTAAGGTTTTCCTACTATTCGTAGCTGAATTGAAATGTTCCTTAAGCTACATAAATTCGGTAGAAATTCTTGTTTCTTACCATCAAAGCCAGTTGTCTTGAGTAGATCGTCTAGCACTGTACTAATGGGCGCGTTTTGTACTTGAGCACCATTGTAAGTCATAGGCGATGCAGCTACAGCCCCAACGGCTGTAGCGGAAGTCGCCGACGTAGCTGTAGCTGCAGCCGTCGGTATGGCTGTGGCTGTGGCTGTAGCGTAGGAATTGGAATTCTTGCGTAGATTGAGCAATTCGCGAATGCGTTGATTTGTTGACGTTGCGGCCGCAGCTGCGTTTACCGCATCCGTCTCCTGCAGCTCTGAGCGCGAGGCGAGACCGTGCTCGACGACGCCGTGCAGTACATAATCATTGACATCATTTGCGATGTGCGGACAGTAGGCGCACTGCAAATAGTCCAGGCTGCCAAAGCTATAGCTATGGAATCTCATGTGCTCCCGTATGCGCAGCACCGTGTGCGCACAGAAATTGCAATTGGCGGCCATGCAACGAAATCGATCCACAGCAAGGCCTGTGGCACGCTGCTCCGTCAACGGCTCAATTGATATTCTAATCTGGGTGGGTGACTCGCCCGCTGGCTGCTGGGTGAGCACAAAGTTGGCATTGGCCAGGGGTGCATCGCCGATGATCTCAGCCGGCGCATTGTGGGCCAGGCTAAACACTTGATTGATGGCCAGCCCCAGCTCAGAGTGATGATTGACCACAGCTGCAATTGGAGTGGTGACTGTACTTCCCTCCGCTGGCTCATTGTCCAACAAATCGAGCATCATGGCATTCGGAGCCGCATTGATGTCTCCCGACTCAACGGGCTCTAGCTCGGATTCTGGCTGAATTAGCAGCCCCTGCTCTACCTGCGGCTGCACTGCCGCCACATTTTCCGCGTCAGCCACTAGCCGATCGCCCGTAAAGCGACGAATCCGCAGCTTAGGCACCACGGGTTCCACAGCTGGCGGTTTTTCTGCATTAGCATTCACCGCCATATGACAGCTGACCAGATGCTGTAGTTCAACACTGATAGAAAGCCCCTGCACGGTCTTCTCCGTTGCCTGAGCTGCACAGCTGCCACAATAACCGCTCCAACGCACCTGCGGATGCTCGCGTGCGAAATGATTCTCTAGACCCTCCAGTTCGTCGGAAAACAGGAACTTACAGCCCTTGCGCATACAGTAGTAGGCGGGCTCCTGTGTCGGTGTCGCACGCAAACGGTACGCCACATTCTCCACACTGAACTGCGGTAGTGCAGCCGAAACCGTGGGCAAGGCTGATTGCTCGTTTGCCTCATCTGACAATGGTGGGGCTACTGCTGGTGGTGCTACGGGTGCTGGTGATACTGGCTGTTGTGCTGCTGGTGGTGGTGGTGGTGAAGTAGTTCCTATTGCATACTTTGCCAGAGAATCCATATCAGCACAGTCCCCATCGGTGCAGCTGCTAGTAGCAGATTTGTTGGATTTACTGCTCGATTTGCTAGCGGGCCTCAGTTTCTTGTAGAATTTTTGGAAATTTTTGAACAGGGACTTGGGCGCTGCACTGCTGCTGCTGGAGTCGACATCGATCCATTCGTCCTGTGGATTGGTCGGCTGCTCTGGATGCTCCTGCTGTTGCTCTTCCGGTTCGATGGTCTCCTGTTCATTGTCAGAGTTATCGCTGCCTATGCCGGAAACCGATAAATTATCCAATTGCTCTTCCTGTTGCTCCACTTGCTCCATCGGTTCGGCCGATCCCTGCGCTTCTAGTTGCTCTTGCTGTTGCACCGTCTGTTGTTGCTGATCTTCCTCTTCCTCAAATTTGCAGGCATTGATCACCACCAGTTCATCCTCCTCGGGCAGCTCAGGCGGCGGCATGTTTAAGACATATTCACATTCAGAAGTCGTCGTTTCCGGCTCCGGCTCCGGCTCCGGTTCTGGTACCGACTCCACTTTCAACGAGACTAGTTTTTTCAGCTTTTGGTGCTTCTGTTTCTTTTTCTGTGTTTGCTTCAACTTCAGCTTGTTCAGTTTCTTTGACATTGTCGGATTCTTAACGATCTTTTTGTTCTTTTGCTTTTTCACATACTCTTTGGAATTTTTACCTGGGACCTTCTTCTTGTGAATTTGCACACCCGTCGTCTCGTACAGTAACAGCTTTTCGCCCAATCCCTCCAACGACTGATCCGTGAGGCCGTGCTGCTCCTGCCAGTGCTTCTCCAGATTTTCTCGATTCATCTGCACAAACTCGCACAGGTGGCACACATGGATCGTAAACGGTTGAGAACGGCTATAGCCTTTGGCGCGAATAGCTTTTGCACCTTTTCCGCATTTGGCCACATGAAGCTCTATGTGATTCGGACGCTCACTCGGCATTTTACAGCGCGTACACGAATAGTGATATTCGCCCGTATGCCGAGCGTAATGCTCCGCCCAGCTGTTGGTCGGGTTCTTCAACTGTTTGTTGCAGAAGAGACATTCGTGTTCAAACTGAAGGTAGCCAATTTGAATTCCATAGGCCGGTTTTGTGTGCAGCCCATCGCGAAGCTTCTGCAGATTTCCGGGCGGAAAACGGGCCGCAAAGAACTCGCCATGTTGCTGCACATAATGGGACAGGGAAGAGCGGAATGTCTGGTTACAAACGACACAGTAGCTCGCTGCGGCAGACAACGAATGCCACTCAGAATTGGTGTTCTTGATGACAGTCGAACTGACTGCGTTCTGTTCTATCAAACGATTCAGCTTGGCGCAGCGTGGCAGACGTACCTTACAGTTCTTCAACACCTGTTTGGCCGTATTCTGCTCTTGCCGCTGTTTGGCCTTAAAGCTGGTCCGATTCAGGCCAGATCTGTTGCCCGCAAAGGGACGCCCACGCCGCGCCACATTGCGTATGTAGGGAGCCAATTCGACTTGGCTGGCAAAGCTGGAGCCGTTCTGGCTGCAACTGCTGCGCCGACTGGACACACTGGAGGAGCTACCCTCCATTGCCTTCTGTTGTGTTGTACAGGCACGTTTGCCCGTCGCATGCATCACATCATCAGCATAATACATTTGCGCAATGTCGTCGTTCAGTTTCTCCAGCTCGTTGCGCTTGGATTTGCGTCGGGTGCTTGCTGGAGGCGGCAGTGTATCCATGCAGGCGACCTTTGCGGCCGGCTCCTCCTCTTCTCCTGACTTCGGCTCTGTATGCTCTTCAGTCGCTTTCTTTGGCGGTCGGCCACGCTTGCGCTTGACAGTGGAGCTGTTGGTACTGGTAGTGCTAGTATCGGAAGTCGTACTGGTATTGCAAGTATCGGAGGTGGTGTTGGTGGTACTTTTGGTGGTACTTTTTCGCTTGTTCGACACCACCACAGGCTGCTCCTTTGCCTTATCTTTGGGCTTTGCCTTCGACTTTGTAGGCTGAGCTGATGCCATTTTGAACACGTTTCGGCTGAGCTGTGTCTCATTTAAAGTCCTATCATTGAAGCCCGATCGTCGCTTACCCCACACTATATTTTGGGTAGATATGCTGCAGTTATCGATAGGCTTTTCAAACATGTTGGCCAGATGTTTTGCTTGGGAATCCTTTTGATGCGTAGATCCCAGCTGTTGACGCTGACGGTCCATCACATCCTCGTAGACGAAACTTTCAGTGAATAGCTTCGATTTATCTACTAACGGCCTGCTCGCTACCGGCATCATGGATTTCCTGCGTTTCATAATACGCTTTAATTCTGATTCCGCATTGGGCGGCGATTTCATCTCAACGTCTTCGCCATCGAAGCCATATTTTACCGATTTATCCACTACCGGTATCATGGATTCCCTGAATTTCATTGCACGATCTACCTTTGATTCAGCATCGGACTTCATCTCCGCTGTATCGTCGTTACCATCGCAGTCGGGTGTTGCTAATGTATCTACCTCCGGTACCTTTGATTCGGCATCGGAGCTAGAGTTCATTTCCACCGCATCGTCATCACCATCGCAGTCAGGTGCTGTCGATTTATTCTCTAACGGTAGCATGGATTTCCTACGTTTCGTGATGCGATCTACCTCTGGCTCGGTATCGGGCTTTGATATCATTTCAATCGTATCGTCGTCCCCATCGCAGCCAGGTATTACCGTTATGGTATGCGCATTGGGGCCCAGCACTACCTTTATCTTGGGCAGTTTGGGGGGTGATTTACACAAATCGTTCTCGACTGCCTGCTGGAGTTCCTCGATTTTTGGTTTCGTTTCTTCGGGCAACTCTTCCACATCAACAAACACATCTTCTGCATCCACCTCCTTTTCTTGTTCCTCTTTCTCATCTACGTCGGCATTTCCATTCACCCCCTTTTCATTTTCCTCTTTCCCATCTACGTCGCCATTCTCATTCACCTCCTTTTCCTTTTCCTTTTCTTTTTCCTCTTCCCCATCTACGTCGACAATCTTATCCACGGCCTCATTCTCTTCTCCTTTTTGTTCTTTACTGTGGCGTACCGCTTTATCTGTTGCCTCTTGAGCTGGCGGCTCATTCTCCAAATTATCCGTATTATCCGTTGCCTCCGGTTGGTTCTCTTCTTTGTCTTTCTGCTTATCCGTATCTGTACTACAATACTTGCTCGTACGCTTATCCTTATCTGTACTACAATACTTGCTCGTACGCTTATCCTTATCCCTTGAGTCTTTATCATCGCGAATTTTTGATTTGTCGCGTTTAGAATGATGACTTTTGTGAGATTTTTTATCCTCTTTATACGTTTGGTTTGAAGTTTTCTTATCCGTATCCTTTTTATCAAGTCTCTCACTTTTCTTAGAATTTGCTGATCTATCCGTACTATCGTGTTTCCTACTGTGATTTGAATTAGCTGCTGTCTCAGAATGTTCACTTTTATCACTTTTATCTGTCTTATCTTGGGTAGTCTTAATCGATTTTTTCTGATTCTCCGACTTATCCGGCTTATCAGACTTCTTTGACTTTTGCTTCGTACCCAATGAACCACTATCACTTGACACCTGCACGGCATCCACCCCATCATTCCAGTTCTTTTCAGAATCACAAATGTTCGCATACTTATCTGTTCTATCAGCCTTCTCATCTGTTTTCTCTCCTGTCGTTTCACTTGATTTATTCGTACTCACTTTCTTAGGTATTTTAAAATCAATCTTCTTTTTGGTAGTGCTGCCCAAATTACGATACGATGTATCCAGTTGGACGCGATCATTTTCGATACTCGTTGGCGGAGTGTCCGGTTCCAATGGCTTCTCAGCCTCTTCCAGACGACGGAGCTTCTCTGCCTGTAATCGAGCAGCCTTCGCCTTGGCCTCTCGATGCTCCCGATAGGTGCGCGGTTCGCTTTTGTTCGCCTGAGTTGACGTTGACGGAAAACGTGGGCACCGATTGTTGTAGGTCCCGGGATATACCAAATTGGCATTGGTTTTCTTATAAACATTTTTTTTCGGCCAATTGTTCATATTTTTGCTATAGCTAAAGTTATTGTTATTGTTATTGATATTATTACTATTATTATTATTATTATTATTATTATTATTGTTATTGTTGTTGTTATAGATGTTAGACGCCGGCCAGTTGACTGACGACGAAGCTTCCTCGTATCCTGTAGCATATGGCGGCATAGAATGACCCCTCCCACCTGAATACTGTTGATTGGGCGGCATAGCTGCTCCCATGGGCTGCTGAGTTCCCATCGATTGCCCAGGCATGTTGCTGTTACTGCTGTTGACCCACTTGTTGCAACGCGGATCGCGGGACTCGTGGTAACGCTGCGGCTCATTGTAATCCGCCACAGCTGGATGCAGCTCATCGATGTTTGGCATCTGGACAGGCGGAGCATTTGTGCAGGCAGCAGAGGCCGCTGCCGCCGACGCCGCCGCCGCCGCCGCTGCAGCTGCAGCTGCAGCCGATGTATTAAGATTTAGCGGTGCACGCGTGCGTAGCAATGGAGTTGTATTCGATATATTCGATATGTTGGGCTGAGGCACGCCAACGCGTGGCATATTGAGCGCTGTATAGTTGAGATCAGTCTGCGGCCAATTGACAGGGCCGGGCGGAGTGGGTGATTTGGAAACAGTATGTCTATTGCCCAGATTCATCACATAGCTGGCCTTGCGTCCGCGTGGATCATTGGAGTTGGACGCCAATTGCGGAGCACTTAAATTCGCATTTGCATTCGCATTACCATTCGCATTCGCATTCGCATTCCCCATCAGATTGACATTGATGTCTCGCTCCCCACGTAGGGCAGCCAGCTTTTTGCGTGCCTCTTCCAGGGACTTATCCACATGGCTCGGTTCCACGATAGTCGGCGGCGACGGATTGCTACGTCGCTCAAATACCGCCCTGGGCGAGCTTAGCAATCGTGGACTAATGCTTGAAATGGGAGACGTTGGTGAAGTTGTCGCTGGCGGATTGCTGCGTCGCACAAAATCTGGCCGCCTGCTGCCAATAGGTGAGGTTAGATCTACCGTTGCGCTCGCTGGCTGTGGGCGGCGCTCGAAGTCCGCTTTGGGCGATGTGGATGCTGCAAGCGTTGACGGAGGCACTGGCGCGGGCACAACTACAGGTGGCGGCGGTGGGCACGCTGGCTCCGGTGAACTGGGTGGCGATGGATTATACCGACGCTCTACATCTATTGAGCTCTTGGCTGCCACAACTGGACTTGGTTTGGGCACGGTCGTGGGTTTGGGCGTTGGGTGACTAGTCGACTTGGCTGCAGGATTAGCTGTTTTCGACTTGGCCGCAGGATTAGCAGTTTTCGACTTGGCTGCAGTTTCTCCAGCTGGTTTCGATGCTTCCGGTTGCTTGTCACCCGGAGGATCGGAGTGATCGTCGATGACAATTACCTCTTCATTGAGCAGCTGTAAATTGACAATTTTGTATTTAAAAATCGGACTTACTTCAATTTCAATTTCTTGATTATGTTTACATACCGCTTTAAAGTTGGCTTTTAGCTTATCAATGACGCTCTCAATTTTGGCCAGCGGATAACGCCGATAGAAGTCCTCAGGGGGTATTCTAAAAACACAAAGGGCTTTCATTAACCAACTATACGATATATTTGTACGATATATGTGAAAATCAAAATTGTTCAAGCCCAGCCCATAATTTAATTAAAATTCTCAACATGTACTATGTGGTCTACACTTACTTGATTTCCAGCAGATCTATGAGCAAGCTCAGCTTACGGTACTTTTCCGCGGTCAGCTGGCGTCCATAGGTCTTGACCACATTCCTAATAAAGCTCGCACAGCCGCGCAGCTTCTCAACCTTTTCTAAGTCAGCCGGTAAGATCGGGTCCCCATTTTTCCTTACCACTTTTTCAGCATCATCTTTTTCAGCCATTTATCTAGAAGGCAAAATGAATGACTATAATTTTTTATTTTTTATATAGTTAAATTATTTATAATTTCAAAATACATTAATTTTGTTTATTTGAAATTAATATTAACAATATTTTAAAAATAATTTACACATATAGTCGCGTCTCGTTGAGTCGAATTAGCGAGAATGAATTTTTTTCAAGGAGATAGAATTTTTTGCTTATGACAATTTTCGATTAAACGTGGTGCAAGTTATCGAAATTTGACAGAAATTTCAAATTTCCAGGATACACTGTCATGGCAATATCTAGAAGTAATTTTTAGCTGAGATTTCAGTGCCACTGACTTCGCCTCGGACTTGCGAATTTTCCGAATCGGGTTTAACAGTTTACCTAATACTTTTTCACAACTTGACCAACCTTCCTTAACAAATTTTTAAACACTTTACCTGATTAGTTTAAGGTAATAAGTTACACCAAAATCAACTTCGCTATGTAAATATTTTTGACCAAACTAATATACTCGCTTCGCTGCAATTGAGAGAGTATATGTCATTGGTAAATGTCTTTGTTAGAGAGCTCTATCACAATTATTTATTATTAAATAAATAAATAAAAATAAAACAAATATTTAAAATCTTTCACCTCAAAGATATTAATTATGCACAAACAAATTAATTATGCTCCCTCTTGCAACACTAGAGGCAACACCTGAACTATGACGTATGTATTTGTTGTCTGTTCTTGAATTGATACGCATTCACACATACATATATACATACATACATACACACATAAATCTGGATGGCGAGGTGATAAAGCTCACTGCAGCTAGCTGCCTGTTGCCTGTGGTCTGTGGTCAGGAGCTTAAGATGAGTAATTGAGAAGCTTCATTTAAAGCTTTCACAAAGCAAAAAGCTTTCGGCCAACAGGACGAACTGATTACAATAGCAACGGGAATTGCTGTAAATTACAGCGGATTTGTGTGCATACACAGACAAACATACTTACATACAAAATGCATGCATCCGACATGAGCAACTATTCAAGACGCACACACACACACATATGGGAAACATATGCACATATGTATGTACTTACAATTGCGCACTCACAACATACCCAAGCGTAAACTGAGCCGGCGAATTTGCCGCGCATTTATGAGAATAGAAAGACAAAAAACGTTAAATCTATTTTTAATACACACCACTGTACACGGCTGCAGAGTCCTGTCGCTAGCGTCGTCGGCGACGTCAGCACAACAGCAACAAAGACGAAACCAAAAAAAAAATTTAAAGCTGCACTTGCATGACACCGACAATGCACACACTTCTTTTAATAGGAATTTCAATACACCGTAAACTAGGCTCTTAAGCTCTGTACGTAAACTGGGCAATAATATAAAATAACACAACAAAACAACAGTTTACCAATTATGGTAACGATAAAAAAAAATAACCAAAAAAAAAAAAACAAAATTATAAATTAAATTAAAAAACCCGATCGGCACAATTTAAGTTTTTCTCTCGTTGTTCCTCCATCAAGTAAATTCGATTGACAAATGAAGCAAATGCCGGCATAAACCACAGTGCTGCCACCTAGTTGAACGGAACTATTTATGACACATTTGCAATTTAAATGAATTGCAAAATTTGTTAATAAGTTCAATTCAGTCAAGACCGTACTCTAATACGAATAATGTACTTTTTGTCATTTTTTTGTTAATTTATAAAAATTATTAATGACAATGCTCGTCTGGCAACGCTATTCCTCTTGACAGCAGCTGACAGCTGAATTCGCCGCAGTTTTTGTTTTGGTTTTGCCTATGTCTCATTTTTCGTTTTTGTCATTGTCGCTACCTACTGCCGTCCGCTAAGCTAGTTTGGCTCTTTCGCAATATCTGATCGTTTACATAACTGTATTTACGCGCGCTTGCGTGTATGTATGTGTGCATGGGCTTCTCAGGGTAGAAAACGTATACTATGTACATCGCCGCAGCGATCTTTTTCAATTTTCGATGCGCAAAACCAATTTTTCCCCTGAATTCGTTTCTTTTGCGTTTTTTCTTCTCGTTGTCGCGCCTTAAAGCTGTGCAGAGCGGAGTTTGCTAGAACACATTGTGTCTCTGGAATTACGACGCAGTCAGAAACATCTATGCATGTGTATCTGTGTGCGTGCATGTGCGTAGTTGATCATTTGTATTTGCATGCATATGTATGTGTGTCTGTATATACATATGTATGTACATGTGTGTTTCTAATGTTTCGTATCATTCAAACGGTTCAAACTCTGATTTTAGTTTCTTAGCGGCGGGCCTGAGATGACTATGGGAAAGCCATTATTGAATAACGTTTGTCCTTCACGGAAGTGAAATGAGTATATTGGTTTTGTGCAATACCCGTCTTGCTGTCCGTCCGTCCGACTGTCCGTATGAACGCAATTCATTCAAGCTAGAGACTTGAAATTTGGAAAACATACTGGTGTATATCTCCGACTTATAAAGTGATAAAATTTTCCGGATCCGCCCACTAGGGGCGTGGCAAACCGGAAAATGCATTTTCTGATATGCCAGAAATCATGTTAGTTGAAAAGCCAGAAAGCTGAAATTTGGTATGTAGATCCGCGTCGACCACCCAAGATCACCAGCTATGGCGGATATATCTCCGCCCATTGGGGGCGTGGCAAATCGTATAAAACTGTATCTCCCAAAGTGGTAAATCTAGAATGCTGAAATCTTGCACGTGAGCTAATGTTTCGATTCTTTAAAGATGGGCAGATAAATTATATATCTATGCCAACTAGGGGCGTGGCAAATCAGACCTGAAAATATAGTGATTTCTCAAATTCTGCGAAATTTTAGGTGTATACACGCAGGTTGACCTCCCAAGTCCAACGAGCTGTGATGGATTATTCTCCGCCCAAAGGGGGCGTGGCAAACCGCAAAAGTTTATATCTCCCAAAGTGTAAGAGCTAGAAGTTTCAAATTTGGATAGTTGAGTTATCAGTAACCTCCTCTATCACTTCTCTAAATAATATTGTTACGCCTCTTTAGGGACGTGGCATATCAAAAAATACCCTGTAATTTTTTCATTTTTTGAACGTAAGCATCCAAATTTTCCAGCTAGGTTACGCTTAACTTGTTCTTTTTTATGAGCTGGCCAAAAATGAAGTGTCTACACCCAGTAGGGGTGTGGCAAATCGAGAAAACCTGAATTTTCTACAGTATTAGAGCAAAACTTGGCTACTAAATTGCTGATGGGGTGTGAATGTGTATTCCGCATTCGGTAACGCCCGACTGCAACATTCTTCCTTTTTTTTTTAATGTCTTCATATATAGAGAGAAAAGTTCTTGGCTATTAATTTGTATAGTAAAGGTTATTCGGCTGTGGTTGTTCTCCCAAATATCAGGTGAACGCAGAGCAAACATTAAGTAAATTTTTTTTTTTTTTTAACTAGCATAAACTAGACATATTGCTTAGAATATTGCCACTTTTAGTTGTATGTGTTGATAAAATAAACAAATAAATATTATTGAAATATTAAACTTGACACAAAATATTATAAGTTTATATACGATCATTTCTTATTTCAGAAAATAAGTTTTTAGATTTTCAAATATCTTTGTAATGAAATCTAAATCTTAAGAATTGTACAACAATCGCAGAAGAAGTCAATGATAAAGATGAAAACTAAAGATGGTTTTCTCATACAATACTTGTTTTCTTTATCAATTTTCAATTTAATTTCAACTTATTTCACTCTTTGTTATAACTACAGATTTTTGTGAATGGTACTTAACAATAATTTAAGTGTTAGGGCTAAGAAAACTAAAGATGTTTTTCTCATACAATACTTTATCAAATAATAATGATAGTAATACCATACCAAATCAATGTATTAGACAAGAACTTTGGCATATTAGCGTCTTAGGCCTTAGTTCACACAGTTTATTGATGGCACAGTTGGTATGAAAGCTATCTATAGAGGGTAAGAGCAGTAAGTACAATCGTAGGTGCGAGTGTGAGAGGAGAAAGCAGGAGCACTGATGCCTTGTTCAATCCTTGGTGTTGTCTTTTACTCTGAACCCATTCAAAATGGGAAATGGAAATGGGAAATCGGGATCTAAACGTTTTTAGCCCTGCCCGCCTGTCCGTCTATCTGTCCGTCCGTCTGTGCGTATGTTTGAACGCGTCGATCTCAGATCTTTTGAGACTTGAATTTCTTTTTTGGATATTCGTATATATAGCGCAGGTATCAAGTTTATATATTCAAAAATCGATAACTTATTCCGTTATTTTTGATAATCACGATCTAAAGTTAAATAAAGAGGTTATTGAGGTTCCCATTGATAACGGGAAATCAGGGTATAGTGGTGCTCTAATAATGTATGTAACAGACAGAAGAAGGCGTGGCAGCCCCCCATAGAGTACATATATTCTTGATCACGGCGACAAGCTGAATTGATATAGTCATCGTTCGTATGAACGCCGAGATATCAGAAGATATCAAACAAATTTGCGGGTATACTCGAACATACCATACGCAGTACAGGTTTATTAACGATTAGTGATGTTACCTCCGCACTGTGTATGACTTCTTGAGAGCTAACACATTTGTGCTTATATTAGTAGTCCACATTTTAGTGAATCTGAATCTAATCCCTAACGGGATTAGGGTTTATGCCATGGTCTAGAGATATGGAAGCTGGTTAGCTTTCCATACTTTTATTATATTTTTATATGAATTAGTCCTCAATTGTTTGTATCCATTTGAGTGTAGAGTCATTCTTATTCTTTATGCAGATTTGTGCTATACTCTAAGTAGTTATTGCATTCAGAGCTCATTTATTTACGTTACTTTTTTTAGTAACACTCGTGTATAAGTACACGTCATCCCCTTAGCTGATAAGATTAGGGTAAGAGCAACACAAATCGCGAAGATGTATATTCTTAACAAAATTCAGCTTCCGTTTGGTTCTGCGAATTCCATACGAAATATTTGGCGTTCGGTCCGGTTAAAATCGGTTTCAATATAGAGTTTTACCATTGGGATTTCTAATGGATTTCCATGTAATTTTACATTCTCTATTAAATTGATTTCATTTTTGGAATCCGTTTCTATGCATTCATCATTTTTCCTCTTCCTCTCTGAGCGATATTTTGTCCCTTGTGAGAATGTGTAATCCTTTCTTGAAGTCCGTGTAAATCAATTTTCCTTTGTTTGTGTATACATCCTCCGTCTTGGTAATCCAATACTGATCTTTCTGTTTGATCGTTGTAAAGGAGTTATCAGTTGATTAACCAGTCCCTCATTGGCAAACGTCTTAAGAAGAGGTGAAGGTGAAGGCCTAAAGGGACTGTTCCTTTATGGTTGAAGATTTAGATTGGTAGTTCATTTCATTTGCATACCCGTATAATCAAAAACTCGTACGGGTCATCGAGGAGTCAATTGATAAAAAAACTATACTGTTATGCTCTAGTCGACATTGCTCCACAAGGAGATACCCTGAACCCTGCAGATGTTTTATTCTGTACTTCCCTTGTGCATATATGCATCTACACGCATGCATATTGTAATGGGACTGTCTTCAGAACATGATCATATTGTACATTCCGAAGCACAAGTCCCTAGTACTTAAACACCGGTATTAGGAATTTGGGCGAATGGGGCGTGGTATCCAAAATCTGATAGTTACAATATCTGTGTATTTATTAAAAATATATACACAGTATATCTGAAGTCTCCAGGTCTAATAGAATACAAATTACGTTGAGAAAAACGAAATCAATTTATCGATTGTTCTCGATAAAAGGAAATCGAAAAATATGAGTAACTCATACTGCGTGGGGTGTACACGACTCGTGTAACACGAGTATTTAAGCATCTAGCTCTTTTATTTTCTAAGACGGGGACAGGGCTATATCGCCTCAGCTTGTCGCCCTGATCAAGAGCATATATACTATAAGGGGTCTGCGATGCTTCCTTCTGTCTGTTACATACTTTTCACAAAACCATTATACCCGAATCTCACATTTTTAATGGGTTCAGGGTATAAAAGTCGTGAAGTGACTGTACTTTTTTTTGTATTCCTTGAGAATAAGAGATGTCTAGCCACAAAAATATAAGTATTTTATAATACCAAACTTTGGTATATTTCTTCAACGGTTTTCTTCTTCCTATTTTTCGACAGACTTACACAATAGCAAAGAGAGCGTCAGAAGTGGGGAGAGAAACAAAAAGTATGACCGTATTTTGACATTCCAAAAAGTCATTTGTTGACAATGTCAAACAAATATCGAATCTCATCGGTAAAATGAATTCATAATTAAAATTCATTGCATTTTGCCGAGTCTCCCTGTTTATCAACATCTCTTCAATAATTTATGCACTGATCAGTACTTAGGACTGAACTGGCATGCAAATTAAGAATAAGAATCAAAGAATAATCACAAAACCGCACACATACAGAGGCATACAGCCCCACGTAAGCACATACACGATACACGAACACAATTCCATAGGCAATCGCGCACACATGCAAAACGGTGGAGAAAATAAAACGACGAAAAACGTATTACCGAACGCAGATATGAATCTTAATTATATTGTTTGCAAAAGGTACGTCAAATATGCTTGAAAATGATTGTTCTTAAATCTAATTAACTACTCACCGTCTTTGTGTGGACATTAAATTGTCAATTTGTTTTAGTTATAGTTTTTCCTATTTCTATATTCGACACTTCAACCTTGATGCACACTCTTCAAGTGGTGGAGCTCGACTGAGTAAAAATTCGACTAGCAAAGGCGATTCGCCGCGTTCAGTATGACAGCAGGCAGGCAAAAGGTTGCTTAGCAAGTGTTCGATGAATTGTTGAAATCGTATGACGTCACAACTTGCTGATATAAGTATTGACTTATTATTATTAATATTAATATTATTAGTGCCTTGGTTATTAACTCGCTTTCTTATAAATTAAAATGATTTCTATTTAAACAACAATGGAAATAAGTAAAAATGCATATGTATAACAGAATATAACAATGCCTGTGTGGCAGGTTAGCCACATTGGGTTACCTTCCTAAGCTTCGTATATTGAAATCATAGACATGCACACGCACACACAAACTAGTGACATGCCGCCCAAGTCGCCGTGATTCTGTCACGAATTCGCCGCATTTTGGCATCGTTCGTGCTCTTTTTACTTCCTTTGCTATGCCCACGGCGAAAACGACGCCAACACAACAACACAACTCACGAGCGACCGATTTCGCTGTTCGCCATCGCCGACGCTGTCAGTCGTTGTCGGCGTTTGAAACAAACCCCATTGATTTGCTGTGGTCGAGCGACGCAAAAGATTTGTGCGTCTTTTCTGGCTGCTTCTACACGCACACACATGAAACGTGTGGCAATAGACGGTAGTGTGAGGATCTAAGACGAGCACCCAAGCTCAGCGGGCTGTCGTCATCATAACATGTGACGTTTGCGGCAAGTATGGTAGAGTGGACCCTCGGTTAACGAACATTTCGCATAACGAACACAGTTTTTTTATACCCTGAACCCATTGAAAATGGGAAATCAGGGTATAATGGTTTTGT